>JAEAOA010000590.1:5000-103650 GCA_016746295.1 Potamilus streckersoni | reverse complement strand
TATAGACCGCAGAAAAACTCTACATCGACGCAAACAACATTCAACATTACCTCACCACCAAAATCACCAAATAGCAAGAAAAGGCTTCAAACAAATAGGCATAAAAAGGGTCTGATGACCCTATAAATATACACAACAGGTTTGAAGACCTAGAGGACATGGATGCGGAGGAATCTGCTTCATGTCCTCGTGGTAACTCCAGATCCAATAACAAAAGATACACCCCCGTACTTCCTCCAGATAAATAACCAAATTATTTGCCACTCGAAAGGTCTAAGATACAGCTGAAATGAAGAACACCATTTTACAATGGAATTGTAGAGGACTTAAAGCCAACTACCATGATATTCTTCTGCTTTTAGATGAACATGATCCTGCAGTACTATGTTTTCAGGAAACATTTTTGAAAAATACAGACAACATCACACTTAAAAAGTACTCCCTGTTTAACCGCTACTCTCAGAATGTTGACAGGGCCTCAGGGGGAGTCTCTGTTATTGTGAACAATAGAGTCCCTCATAAGGTCATTCTTCTAAACACAAATTTACAAGCCGTTGCTGTAAGCGTCACTCTTCAGCGAGTGATTACATTTTGTTCTATTTACTTACCACCAAACACTAACCTAGTCCCAAACGAATTAGATACCCTTGTGCAACAACTTCCTGTACCATTTGTTTTACTCGGAGATTTTAATGCCCATAATATTCTATGGGGATCAAATCATATAAGAGATAGAGGTCACAAAATTGAAGACTTTATTTCTAGACAGGATCTGTGTCTCTGTAATACCAAAACACCTACATACCTACAACCAGGCACGGGTACATACACATAAATCGATTTGACAATTTGTTCTCCCTCGCTGCTTTTGGACTATGATTTGAAGGTCACTGATGATCTTCACAGTAGCGATCACTTCCCAATCTCCCTTGTAAATCTTAACTCAACAATTGATGAAGTAATTCTACAATGGAATTTAAAGAAGACCGACTGGGTCAAGTTCGAAATACTCTGCAAAACTAGGCTGAATGAGGACACAAATTTCAATGTTAGCGATCCCATTCAGCTTTGTACATCTATTCTAATAGAAATTGCAGAAGACTCTATTCCCAAGTCCTCTACAAACTGTAAAAGAATCTTACAACCATCGGTCACTTAGGAATATACAGAAGCCATTAGACTACGTCGAAAAGCATTAAACAAATTTAACAATCATCCGACGCCCGAAAACTTAACTATATATCGCATTGCCAGAGCCAAAGCTCGTCGCACAATCAGGGAAAGTAAACGAGCATCATGGAAGAAATATGTTTCTTCCTTATACTCTCGTTCTTCTGTTCAGAAGGTTTGGGATACTGTACGCAAAATAAACGGAAAGAACAAACAAAACCCTCTCCGACAACTGCAACTAAACAATAACAACTTTAATTCAAAACGTGACATTGCAAATACTCTTGCTGACAGTTTCTCCAAAAATTCATCATCATCTAATTATACCGAAGCCTTCTAAAAACTTAAAGCTCAAAAAGAAAAGTCACGTTTAAAATTCACATCCAACAACTCGGAAAGTTATAATCAGTTATTCTCATTATCGTAGCTTAGGGAGGCTTTAGATAAGGCCCATGATACATCCACTGGGCCTGATGAAATACATTACCAGTTTTTGAAACACCTTCCAGAATCATCATTAACAACTCTTTTGAAACTCTTCAATGATGTATGGATTATTGGTAATATACCCAAAAACTGGAAAGAAGCAACTGTAATACCAGTTCCCAAACCCGGTAAAGATAGCGAAGACCCCAACAGCTACCGACCAATTGCACTGACAAGCTGTGTGTGCAAAACAATGGAACGAATGATCAATTCTCGACTACTCTGGTACTTAAAAGCTAACAATTTAATATCTCCTTTCCAAAGTGGCTGTCGATATGGACGGAGTACTAATGATCATATAGTTAGACTAGAAACATTCATTCGTGATACCTTTATCAAAAAAGAACATTTAGTAGCGGTATGTTTTGATTTAGAAAAGGCCTATCACACAACATGGAAGTACGGGATACTAAAAGACCTGCACGATCTGGGTCTCAAAGGCCGTCTGCCCTCATTTATCTCTAATTTTCTCTCTGACAGGGAATTCAAAGTTCGAATGGGCTCTACCCTCTCCGATACACACCAGCAAGAGATGGGTGTGCCCCAGGGCAGTATTTTATCTGTGACGCTTTTTAACATCAAAATCAATAGTATCACCAAATGCTTAGCTCCCGGTGTTGACTGCTCATTATATGTTGACGATTTTTTAATTTGTTATCGATATAAACACATGCATACAATTGAGAGGCAACTCCAGCAAAATATCAATAAGATTTAAAGTTGGGCCAGTAATAACGGTTTCAAATTTTCAAAATCAAAACCAGTATGCATGCATTTTTGTCAGTTGCGAAGACATCATGATAACCCTAGACTCACGCTGGACGGAATACTTATTCCAGTTGTTGAGAAAACAAAATTCTTGGGTGTTCTATTTGATAAAAAGCTGACATTCATACCACACATTAAGAATTTGAAAGCTAAATGCTTAAAAGCCTTAAATTTGATTAAAGTAATTGCTCACACTGATTGGGGTGCTGATAAAAAAGTCCTCCTTAATTTGTATAGAACAATTATCCGTTCCATCTTAGACTATGGATGCCATGTTTATGGTTCAGCTAGGAAGTCTTATTTGAAAATGCTTGACCCAATTCATCATCAGGGAATAAGACTTGCTCTAGGAGCATTTAAGACATCTCCGTGTGAAAGCCTTCTCGCGGAAGCGAATGAACCACCTTTATCGCATCGCAGAGAAATGCTTTCTGCACATTATGCTCTTAAGTTACGATCCAACCCTCTGAACCCTGCTTTTTCGGCCGTTTTTCATCCAAATTACAAAGCTTTATACGTAAATAAACCAAATGCTATACCTTCATTTGGTATTAGAATATCATCCTGCTTTGACCAAATCAAATGTAATCTATCTTTAATCCAGAAAACTTTTGTCTCGAAAACACCACCTTGGCTCATTAAGCAACCCCAAGTGAATTTTACGTTACACGATCGGAAAAAATCTGAGACAAACCCTATCCTATTCTTGAATTCTTATCATGATCTACTCAATGAATTTACACATTATGCTAGATTTTATACTGATGGATCAAAGGTTGCTGATAAGGCTGCTGCAGCCTTCGTCAGTGGCAAACACATAACCAAAGAGCGTTTGCCAAATGATGCATCCATATTTACAGCGGAAATCAGAGCAATAGACCTTGCTCTGACATTTATCGAAACTAATCATATTCTAAATAATATTATCTTCTGTGACTCATTATCAGTGCTTCAGGCGCTACACAATATCAAACTAGATAATCCACTATTGGTGAATGTTTTGATAAAAAACTCTGAACTTGGTGCCTCATGAAATATAGTATACTGTTGGCTACCTAGCCATATTGGTATTAGAGGTAACGAAGAAGCAGACCGGGCTGCTAAGATGGCTCTATCTTTAGAAGCATCGGATTTTAAATTACCATATTCTGATTTTAAACCTTGTATCAAAAAGTATCTACGTCAAAAGTGGCAGGTATCATGGGATGATGCAATCAATAACAAACTTCATGCCATCAAACCAATTTTGGGAGAATGGACTCCTTCCTACAGAACTATTCGTAGGGAGGAGGTTGTCATTGCAAGAATCAGTATCGGTCATACATACATTACCCACTCACACATACTGAAAGGTGAAGAACCACCAGAGTGCGTTCCTTGCAATGTACCATTTACTGTTAAACACTTTATGACCACGTGTTCCGACCTGCAACCTACGCGTATTAAATACTATAATGTACACGACATGCAGGAACTTTTTGATACTATTCAAATCACTAGTATTTTGGAGTTCCTAAAGGAAGTAAATCTTTATTTTAAACTGTAACTTTTTATGACCTTACCCAAACTAATTTTTAACTAATACAAATACCAACTATTATTTACATCTTTTCATCAAGATACATCATTTACATCTCCCGTTGATCGTGAACCAATATCTTTAACTGTTACCAACATTTACCATTTTATATTTATCTACTATGGATTTTTTACTATATCGCTGGTCGATATTGAACCTTTTTACAAATATGACCTACTGTATGGCGCTAAATAGCCTAAAAGTGCTGGTGCGCCGTTAAAATTCAATCAATCAATCAATCAAGATACATCATTTACGTCTCCCGTTGATGGGGAACCAATATCTTTAACTGTTACCAACATTTACCATTTTATATTTATCTACTATGGATTTTTTACTATATCGCTGGTCGATATTGAACCTTTCTTTTTACAAATATGACCTACTGTATGGCGCTAAATAGCCTAAAAGTGCTGGTGCGCCGTTAAAATTCAATCAATCAATCAATCAAAATCAATGACGCGTTTATCTACTTCGTTTAATGGTAAAATCATGGCATGAGCGTGGGTGCAAAAGTTGTGGAGAGTTTTCTACGACTGCCTGTGATAAGTCCTCAAATCCATATTGCGGTTTTTTTTTTCTTTCTTCTGCATCTGCATTAGCTTCTCTTTTCTCTGCATTTGCATATGCGTGTCACTTCCTATATTTCTGTCTGCCTTCCTCTTTCAATTTAATTTTCACTCCTCTCTACAATTGCATTTAACTCTCTTTGCCTTTCATCTGTATTCCACTGTCTCTAGGCAGCGGAATTTGTTACTCTTTTTATTTTTGTGAATTGTATTTAAATATTCTGTTTGAAGCAATATCTTTATTATTCCTATTTGAGAAATAAACATATTTAATGGTTACTATGAAAATTCAATTGATGCTTTAAAGACACATAATAATACCCCTGAAAAATCTACAAAATAATCAGACCCCAGATGATCCTTAAATCTCATTTAGCACTCGAGCTCTTATACTGTGTAACACAAAGGAAGTGAAACCAGAAAATTTGAGTAGAAATTAAGAAGCAAAACATTTCTGTCAGTAAAAGTGATAAAATTTAGAAGACACTTGCAATTTCGTTTATTAAATCCCAACTATTACTAGTATTTTAGAGTTCCTAAAGGAAGTAAATCTTTATTTTAAACTGTAACTTTTTATGACCTTACCCAAACTAATTTTTAACTAATACCAATACCAACTATTATTTACATCTTTTCATCAAGATACATCATTTACATCTCCCGTTGATCGTGAACCAATATCTTTAACTGTTACCAACTTTTACCATTTTATATTTATCTACTATGGATTTTTTACTATATCGCTGGTCGATATTGAACCTTTTTACAAATATGACCTACTGTATGGCGCTAAATAGCCTAAAAGTGCTGGTGCGCCGTTAAAATTTAATCAATCATTCAATCAACCAACTATTACTAAAGGTTTTATACAATATTTTGAAAGAATTCCAATAGTGTAGTATATGCGCCAATAATATAGTGGAGACATAATATGAAGTATTGCAACAAGATGTTATTAGCATGCTTTATTAAGACCACATCTACTAACTACATCACTGGTAAGTAACCTCAAAAGAAAACCTGTCAGTTTACGTGGTTGAATAGTTCTTCGTAGAGTCTTCTTGAAAGCTTCCTTATTCGAAATATACTGGCCGAAATTTATAGACAATGACGTGCTATTCCGCACGAATAGCATGCGTATTAGAACATGATCTTTGCATCCTACACATGTTTGGATATAGTGTATGTATTCTTACCTTGTGAAGAGAATTACTTGGTCGTAGGTTGGATATTGTTTCGATCCGACGTTGATATCCCAGGATTTAAGATCTTCTAAGTAGTTTGATCCATCAATCACAGAATGTCCATTATATATTTCCACTTTAGACTGATTGTGTGGAAAGAAGTGTTCCGCCTAAAGACAATAAAAGGAAACAAATAAATAAAAAACTGATCTGGTAACAGAGGAAATAATATATATATATATATATATATATATATATATATATATATATATATATATATATATATATATATATATGTAAAAATGTAAACAATGTAGAACGATATAATAGTTATTTTGATGTATTTCTATAACTGAATAATGAAAGGGTACGAGATAAGCTATACAAATGTTTGATTAAGTTGCATAATTATGTACGGTAACAGCATGTTGAGGACTATCCTTTATCCTAACTTATAAAAGATGTCACTGGTTTTTTTTGATTCATCTAAATACTAATACAACATAAACATTCAATGTAATGAGAGATCCAAAATATATATATATATATATATATATATATATATATATATATATATATATATATATATATATATATATAGAAAGTGAGAGAGAGTATGTGTACATGTATATGCATGTATGTGCGGGCTTTTGATTCTCATCATAATAACAATGTAAATGTTATTTTTTACTGAAGTAAACAAAGAATTCCCGTTGTTCTGTTATGTTAAATTCGATATTTATGTGCAGCGGTTATGCTTCCACTGTTTTAAAATAAAGTAATTACTGCAATGTTATTAGTTCAAAGAATATTTGAAATATATGCTGAGTGCTCCTAATATATTTTCGTTGTTTTAAAATTATTTTTATTAATGAGAGATTAGACCGCTACGGTGGTCTAAGTGACTAGAGCCTCTGCAAAGTTTGTGGGATTGAATTAAAGCAGTCTTAGAAAAGACGTATAAAAATAGTTCTAACATTAATACAAGGATAGTGAAACATTAATACAAGGATAGTGATAGGACTGGTCAACATGGTGTCAGGATTAATGTGACATGATGCCATAGTGATAGATCTTACTTTAAACTGTCTCACTGCGGAAATTGTAATAATATGACTGAAACTTTTAACTCTACTTAAAACATCTAATTACCAAACACCCACATTAAAGCAACCAATATGAAATACAAATATAAAGTTTCAGTATTTACTACTCTAGTTAATCAATGTTTCTTACAATATCTTCTTGGCGGACAGCAAAATGATTGATAGATTATTTGGTTAGTTGGAAGGTTGGTTGAATTTGTACGTCTCTCCAGCGCTGTTTTGGATATTAAGCGCCATACAAAATGTTATATATTTTATCATTTAAAAGTGGTAAAAGGTTTCGTATCAATGGTCAAATAGTTGAAAGGAAACAATAAAGTAGTAATCGTGATATACAAATAAAGCTTCACGATGAAAAGGTAATGTAAATGGTGTATGATAATGAATACACATGAAAGGTATTTACAATGTCGGGACGGAATATATAGCACAAAAAATGCTCAAGGTCATAGCATGGAAGCTACAGCTTATGGTAAAGGTTTACTTCCATCAGGAAGTCATATCAAAGTGCTCTCTAATGTCAAATATTGTAATACTTAACACGCGTAGGTTAGAAATCGAAACATTCCAACATCAATTGTTTAACAGTGAATGGTTCATTGCAAGTAATACACTCTGGTGGGACTTCTTCTTTTAATATGAAGGTTTGGGTTCAAAGAGTATGACCAATTCGAATTCTTGCAAATACTACCTCCTCCCTACGGACAGCTCAGTAAGAAAGCGCTTATTCTTCCAGAGTTGTCTTTCTGGTATGAAGTTTGTTATTTACGACATCAATTTGTGGAAACTGCCAGTTCTGATGTAAAGTGTCTTTGATACTAGGTTAAAATCAGTATAGGGTATTTTAAAATCAGATGGTTCAAGGGATAGGGACATTTTTGCAGCTCGGTCTTTTTTGCATCATGTTTAATGCCAAAATGGCTGGATAACCAACAGTATACTATATTGTGGTTGGAAATCAGATTATTATGTGTTTGGAGAATATTAGCTAATAATTGGTTCTCCAATTTTCTATTATGTTGGGACTGAAGTACTGATAGTGAGTAGGAGATAATTGTATGGTTTAAAATACCTTTTGACTTCTGTATAATATAGAGCAAGGCCTATTGCTCTGATTTCGGCTGTAAACAAAATTGATGTATCATTTGGTAGGCAAACCTTAGTTGTGTATTTGCCACTAGGAGAGGTTGCAGCAGCTTTTTCCTCATCTTTTTGATCCATCATTATAAATTCTTCTGTATTTTCAAAATTCGTCGATGATAAAATAAGAATTTGGAAGATGGGAGGGTATGTCTCAGACTTTTGTTCTATCGTCTAACATAAGAAGATGTAAGGTATATTTGGTTGTTTGAATATGCAGATAGGTGTTTCTGAGAAGGTCACTTTCTGAATTTCGGTATGATCTAATTCTGGTAATTTCTAAGGCAGTAAAATATTTTAATGCCAAACGAAAGTATGGTGTTTGGTGTATTTTCGAATAAGGTTTTGTATTTGGGTTGGAAATAGCTGCAAAAGCAGGATTCAGAGGGATTTTATCTTAATTTCAAAGCATTCTGTACAGAAAGCAAAACTCTACATCATGATAAAATTGTTTAGGAGGTTTTCAAACGTGGATGTCTAAGAAAATCCCAAATATTGTCTTATTCAATGAAGATGACTTGGGTCAAGCAATAATGAATTTCTAGCTGAACCATAAACAACGTAGCCATAGTAGAGTTTGGAGCGAATTAACATTCTATATATGTTGAGGATTTTTTTCCTATCAGCACACCAGTCAGTGTGTGCTACTATTTTAAGTAAGCTATGGGCGATTACTTTCGCATTTGTTGTGAAATTAGGCACTTAAAACAATGTCCCTAGTTAAAAGCACATGATACAAATGCTCATTATTCCCTATTTCCAGTTTTGGAATCAACCAAGACAAACAAACACATCTTCCTGCTATATAGAAGTACGAATTATAGATTTAAATACATATTAAGTAAACTAGACATGCTTCCACATTGGTATATTTGTTTATTGTACAAGCCATTAACTGAAACTATTTTTGTACTATTTGAACTTTATGCTCTACCGATATGTTGCTATATATACTTCATGAGGCTTAGAGAAATGGATGTATAGTGCCATATATACCTCAAAAGGTTTATATAAAAGGTTATACTGCCATCTATAGCTCATAAGGTTTAGAAAATGGATTTATATTGCTATATATACCTCATAAGTTTTAGGTAAATGGGTATATACTGCCATCTATACCCCATGAGGTTTAGAGATATGGGTGTATACTGCCATCTATACCCCATGAGGTTTAGAGAAATGGGTGTATACTGCCATATATACCTCATACGGTTTAGAGAAATGGGTGTATACTGCTATATATACCTCATACGGTTTAGAGAAATGTGTGTGTACTGCCATCAATACCTCATGAGGTTTAGAGAAATGGTTGTACAAACAGTTATTGAAAACAATGGGGATATAATCAGTACACAATGTCTCTACATGGATTCCACAATCACACAGCTATCTAATAATGTTACTGTTTATTGTCAACAAGATAATTTAATGCTGATGTTCACACTACTATAGAATCTTTGCTCGGAAATACAAAACAATCGTTTGATGACAAATGCGTTACTTTCTCAGCCTTTTATATATTCAAAGACTACACGCTTATATAAAACATTGATGGTTAGTCAGTACATATACAGGAATAGGTGTAATTTTGTCTTGTCCGTAAATTAACTATATGATTCGGTGTAGTTTGTAACATAGTATGTGGAATATATTGTGGTACCTATCGGATTAAAGAATACCACAGGTTTGAAACTACATTTTCCGACATCATATTCGATATAAAAAGAGAAAAAGTACATCTGAATGGTCAATGTATTTACTGTATGATAACTCGTTCACTTTTAATTGAATATGATAACATAAAGACATTTAACAACATCAGCAGTGACTTTAACGTCCAGACATATCATGATTGGGTCTACCTAAAATATATCAATTTAAATATTATTACAAAACCCAAAAATCTATTACAAACTGAAGAAGGAAATTGATGATGGTATAAGTGGCAAACGTGATATTCAGCGAAAAATAGTGTAATAGAGAATGGTGGATACGATATATTCCATAGTAGAACAACTGTACAAAATGCCTGTAGAAAAAATGGTATTAACATAGCATAATCTTAAATACTCCTAATGTAGAACAACAAAAATCAATAGGTTTTGTAAATTTCAACAAATAATTTATTTTACTATAATGCAAAATGAACATTCAAAATTTTTTGCACAGTGATCCCAATTAAAATCCTAATGATGCAAATAATTTTATCACCAATCTTAATGGATAAAGTGCTATTGTAATTCCAGTGATATTCCTAATAAGATCCAACGCTAAAGGCGTTGATGTGCCTTTAGTCTAGATCTAATGTAACAATAGCCTGAAGTGTGATTATGTGGCAACAATCTTTGATGAGTCACGCTAAAATTATTCAATATATCCTTGTTTGAATTTATTTTAATTCCAAGAATATTAGTGTCTATTTGATATTTACATATTAATAAGTTCAAAAAATGTTCTAGTTGAAGAATACAGGAAGAGCTCTGGAAGAACTGCCGACTCCACTTGAAATTTCTGTTAAGCACTCTACATACCAGCATTGAACTAAGTAAGATTCGAACTCACGAGTGGTTTGTATGTGCTAGATAACCTGGACCACTCTGCCACCTCAGTCTACTAATTGATAAGTGCATGAGTGAGAGTTATGTAGACACTAAATGGTGCTTGATATAGAATGGGAACATTACAAGTTGAACGAAATATACCAGATTAACCAATAATAAAGACAATGGGATAATTAAATACTCCCTTTTATTAGTTATAATTATAACAGGAGGTGGAAAGCTTTGCTTTGTAAATTTAAAATCTACATCCATTTGAAAGTAGAAATATGTATTTTGAGGAGTATGCAGAGTTCGAAATTCTTTATTGCCAATCCATTAACAAATACGTATAATAATACATCAACTAATAATAAAATGAGGTGTATGACTGAATCATACATGAGTGTCACACTTTTATCCAGCTCAAGAGAACCAGTGCATGGTTAGACCAATAATGCCAAGTGTGGCTGAAATATCTTGATCAGCGAGTTCTTGAAATACTCGGATTTATTGCTAAACAGTGTTTAATGTTCCCAATAAAATGTTTAGGTGATTAACACGGATAAAGAAAGTGAGCAAATATATTCGTAACTAGAGTTGCAACTTCCAGTATAATTCTTATTGCTGTAGCAATTGTACCGATAGTTATATACTTAGCTTCAAACAGCTGCTGTAAGTAGCGTACATGCTGCTTTGTTCTTTACAATAATTTCCCTGATGATTCAAACTCGTCTTTTGACCAAGTTTTTATGGATAAAAGCAATCTATCTGTTCTCTTCTTCTCGCACCTGACAGTATAATTATTTCATTGTAACTAATAGTGCCATCTCTATTTGGTATGGTTATATGTTTTATGTTATATCTAAGGTTATAAATAGGTCATAACCAAATTGGAAATATCCGGTTTGGCCTAATTACTGTTATTTTATTCTTAGCGGTTGCCTTGTTTTCTGTTAATTTTGAAATCAATGTTTTTGTTATTAGGTGTTGTATATATATATATATATATATATATATATATATATATATATATATATATATATATATATATATATATATATATATATATATATATATATATATATATATATATATATATATATATATATATATATATATATATATATTTTAATATTTATATATATTTATATATATATATATATATATATATATATATTTATATATATATAAAGTTTGATTTTTATAATTTTGTGGAATATCACAATTATCAGAGTTCTATAATTATTTATATCTAAATCTATATATATATATATATATATATATATATATATATATATATATATATATATATATATATATATATATATATATATATATATATATATATATATATAGATTACAAATCATATGGCGAATAACAACCCTTTCAAGCGTACTGGATCCACAACGTTTTTGTGTTTATTTGTTTGTCGTAACTATGTTTTGTATTTGCCTTTGAAAAAGACTCATTAAGAGTCGAAAGCGCTTAGGCTAGTTAGTTACTAGTTTCGTACTGTTCGTCGTCAGTTTATTGCATCTATATATATATATATATATATATATATATATATATATATATATATATATATATATATATATATATATATATATATCTGTGTGTGTGTGTAGAGAGAGTGAGAAGTTATTTTAATGTTGTGGAATATCACAATTATCAGAGTGATGCAATTAATTATGTCTTTTATAATAAGATCTTGCATAAAAGTCATCATACCGAAAGGGATTGAATTAACTTTATATAGCAATTCATTCCCACAAGCTGTTAGCTTGATACTCATCATTATACTCAATAGATTACAGTCAGCATTTTGACTATAGTTAGGTTTATTAACTGAGGTATTTGTAGGACTGAGACATTGCTAGATCCCACTAAATTAGATGAGTTAGTCGCTGATATTACCTTAAACATTGTTAGTTTTCTTGTCTATCATTTTGTTTCCTATTAGTACTCTATAACAATGCATGCATTTAGCCTTTCTGTATTTGGATAACTTAACAGGTGCGATAGGATATCTTTCTATAGCTATAGTGAAAGTTTGAGATATATAATGGGGTCGATGTTTCTTTTGCATAACAAAAATTAATTTCTTAACGAACTAGATTTGAATAGACCGATAAACTGGTATCCGTACTTGATAGAGTTTGCGTTTTCGTATATCTGCTCATACCGTTTGAAATTAAAGTCTTCTCACATTCAATAATTTTGGCATACTGGAACAATAATACATTGCCTCAGTTAATGGAACAACATTGGACTCATTTGTGGATACTAACTTATGATTGTATTCATCCATTTATTCAGCCTACAACATCTTGTAAAATACATCTTTCAGTAAATATTTAAGTTTCCTGTTCAAGTAACATAACACGTGCAATCCGTTTACATTTCAGACATTATTTTAAATAGCTTTTTCTAATTCTTTATTTCCATCACACACGAGGTATAGACATGGGTATGAATTGGGTATGATTAGTTTATGTAACACTGGCATATCATTTAATGAGTAGTACAAAGCAGGATAGCAATATGTAATTATCACAAGTGTATTTCTGTATTACCACAGCTTATCTCTGTTTTGATGAGACAGCACGTAGTAGTTGTTACGTTGCTTTTCTGAATTGGTGTATTACAGATAGTTGAATTGGCATCTTTTATGTTCTATACTGATAAAATTTAAATACAAATACTGGTGTTTCTCTTTTAAATATATCAGCGATAACTTTATCTTTCTTAAAAAAATAGCGTCATTACTACTGACATATGTATAAGCGTTTCTTGGAACAGGAAATAGAGCTTATCTGGTAGCATTATTATATCACGACAAATTTGTTCCACATTTTTTGGATTTGAAAATTTTTTATGTAGTATAAAATGTGTATACAATTCATTTTATATCATACTTTTTCTTATATAAATATATATATATATATATATATATATATATATATATATATATATATATATATATATATATATATATATATGTTGCCTAAGATAGTTATGTATTGGTCATCTAATTCATCTAATTCTCAATTCATCGATTTATGGCATTATGACTTCAAAACGAATATTAACTGCTCTCTTGTTTTAAGTCAGTATGTTAATATTTGTATAATAAAATATTTAACAGCATCCTATTTTCGCAATCAGAACATACATTTTAATGGTGATGTTCTAGGACACCCAAGAAGGAAGAAAGTCCCTGCTACTTTGAGTATTGCAAATGCGCTAATGTTGTGTTTTCACATTATCAACATTCAGCAACAGTTGCTAACGTTTCTCATTTACCGCTCTCAGTGTCTTTGCTGGTATATTTGCCTTATATAAGATATATGTTTATAATGCATTTGTATATCTATGTCCAATTATTTCAATAAATCTGTTAAAGTGAAAACAAAATCACATAAGTTCTTTTTCTAAAGATTATAAGTCTCGTTCTTATAGAAACGAATACAATTTATGGCATATTTATTATGTCTTGAGGGTAATTTTTAAGAAATAAAATTTGTCTAGAATTATCACTGGAGTCGCTTATATTATCTTTGCCAGGTGTATGTAGTATACAATGTGAACACAATTCAGATTTTGTCATACTTTTCCTATATCGCTGCCTAAAATAGTGATCTATGGGTCATCTAATTTTCAATCAATCGTTTTAGGGCATTAGCATAGTAGTACCTTGAACGAATATTATCTTCTCTCATATTTTAAAACAGTATGTTACACTTTGTATAATGAAATACTTATTGACATATGTACTCGATCGAAAGACACATTTTAAGGGATATGCTTAAAAACACACAAGACTGAAACAAAAATCTCCTCTTACCGGGAGTATTCCAAAGGCGCGAATGCTGAGAGAAATACGTATGCTAGGATCGTCTATTCCTTTGTACAGCATGTCCACCTAATGCAAATATGGAGATAATTTTTACAGTGATTATAATCTACATTGACATGAAATTGTACAATATAATGATGTTTCAAAATAAATCTTTCTCAGAGGTGCAAGTTCATAGTATCATTTATAGAGAACATACAACACGCATATGGTATTTTTAACAAATCAAAAAGGACAAGGAATAAAAATAAAATGTCTACGTTTCAGTAAAAGAAAGCGTCTCTCCTTCATTTCCTTTTTTAAACGTTATAGCAATGATTCTATACATCGAATAATCTTTATACTGGCAGTTTCAGATATTTCCAATAGATGACAAGTACAGCAGTATTATAACTAATCTTAAGGAATATATTTATTTGTCAATCTTTTAAAAAGACACGTTTACAGACGAGGTACCTTAATGACGATTCACCAGGGTAAAATTGATAAAACTGAATTAATATTAAATTGGGATGAACTTTTGAAGAGAAGACAACTAAGAATAGACCTATCCAACCAACTAAAACATATTTACTGTAATGACGAAAAGAAATATAATTTTATAGTTCAAGATTAATCACATATTGTTCGATACCCAAGAACCTTTTTGGTTTAATAAAATTGAATAAGTGAATGAAACGGATGTCAATTTTTTAAATTGTTACATAAAAAACTTACACCGTTCATAATGTGTAAGAGATATTCTCTTATGTTTCTCCTTGCGACAGTAGCTCTCTGTGAGATTGGGACGGAATTAGCCATCAATACAAATCTGCAAGTAGAGATTATATGTGTAAAAATAATCGTTATTTTTCCATCGTATAAATATTTTAGATACTGACAGTAAAAAAAACATAAACGAATGTGATCTTAATCTCAATCTGAATATCAATTTTGAACAGAAGTGTACTTCAAATTTCGAACATCAGAACTTCGATAAAACCCCAAAGGCCTGAAATATTATTTACTTTTGTGGATCTGAAACACAGATGTAAGTATTGGAATCCTCTTATTTCCTCGAGGCTAAAGTACTTAATGGCAGGGTCAATCTCTTTGGAAAGACATTTGAGACACATCGAAAAAGAGCCATTGGTTAATTTGCACTGGTTTAAATTACCGAACCAGGATCAAGGAAGAAATATATACTTTTACTTCAAGTAAAGACTTGAATAGCAAGAGGCATCGTAAGATAATAAGATAATAAATGATACTATAGTATATCAGGACATTCACGCCTGTTAGTGCATCTGATTATTCAAAACTATGCGATCATCTGGGACCTAACGTCTGGGTCGTACATAAGTGGCAGGTATCATGGGATGATGCAATCAATAACAAACTTCATGCCATCAAACCAATCCTGGGAGAATGGACTCCTTCCTACAGAACTATTCGTAGGGAGGAGGTTGTCATTGCAAGAATCAGAATCGGTCATACATACTTTACCCACTCACACATACTAAAATGTGAAGAACCACCAGAGTCCGTTTCTTGCAATGTTCCATTTACCGTTAAACACTTTTTTTTAGATCCGTCCGTAGAGAGGAGGTAGTCATTGCAAGAATTCGACTCGTTCATACTCATTTAACACACTCCTACATATTATAAGGAGAAGACCCACCAGAGTGCATAGCTTGTAATGAACCATTCACCGTTAAGCACTTTATGCTGGAATGCTTCGATCTTCAACCTACGCGTAATCATTTCTACGTTGTACAAGACATGAGAGAGGTCTTTGATACAGATAACATTACCAACATTATAGACTTCCTTAAGGAAGCAAATATCTATCATAAGTTATAGCTTTTATTTTATCGCCTTGTTCATTTTTGTATTATATTTATGCAGTCGATAAATTTTAATTGCCAATCATATGTTTTCGTTATCATACATTTCACACCCCGTTGATCGGGAAACTTTTAATTATTTACCATCGTTACCAAATTTATTGCATCACCTTTAACTGTTTGGTCTCCAATCGCGCGTCGATACAAATTTTTTACCAGTCTTAAATGAAAAGGGATATAACCTAATGTTTAGCGCTACATAGCCTCACAGTGCTGATGCGCCGTAAAATTGCAATCAATCAATTAATCAATCAATCAATCAATCAATCAATCAATCAATCAATCAATCAATCAATCAATCAATCAATCAATCAATCAATCAATCAATCAATCAATCCGACCTGCAACCTACGCGTAATAAATACTATAATGTAAACGACATGCAGGAACTTTTTGATACTATTCAAATCACAAGTATTTTAGATTTCCTAAAGGAAGTAAATCTTTATTTTAAACTGTAACTTGCATTACCTCACCCAAACTCATTTTTAACTAATGCAAATACCAACTATTATTTGCATCTTTGCATCAAGATACATCATTTACATTTCCCGTTGATTGGGAACCTGTTTGCCGTGGGTTGCGACCCGTAACGGAGGAGGAAAGGATCCTGGTAGTTGCAACACACTACTTTGGCCTCTGCTTCTCTTAAGACGGGTGGTTGAGATGGGCACTGTCTCGACAAATCGGCTGGTCACGCCGAGCCCTAGGAAGTTGTTACTACTCTCTCACCTCCTTTTACTTTATTCTTGTATCTCGCTTGATACCACCGTTGCCCCTATATTCTATTCCTATATCTTTCCCTTTCCTAAATCTTAGAAGACTTCCTAGAAGGCGGTGGCTTAACGGGTCAATCAGGGGGTAAATTTACTGACCTTCGAAATTGGCGACTTCAGGGTCAACCAAAGGTAATTTTACCAACTGAGTATGGTGTTTGTGTCTCTCTGGCACTTGAAAAGTGTCCCCTTGTTGAGCTCCTTGGTGGGTGGGGAGCACGGGTGCTGAATCTTTCAAACTGCCATCATGGAAAATTTAAAAAAAACTCCAAAACGCACCAAAACTGTGTCATCAGAGTCGGATGATGAACCTTGTAGTGTGGAATCCTTTCCTCGCTTCATGGTCATCCATTCAAAAGACGAAGCTAAACAACTTGCCACATTGTCACCATTTATAGTCGAAAAGACTATACTTGGATTAGTCGGCAAGCCGAAAAGAGTGAAGAAGCTAAGATCAGGTGACCTACTTGTAGAGTGTGAGCGCAAAGCTCAAACTGAAAATATACTGAAAATTAAGACCTTTCACGATATTCCAGTAACCTGCTCCGCCCACTCTACACTTAATACATCAAAAGGCATCATTCGTTGCCGTGACCTTGCTGGAGTCTGCGACAAGGACATCGTCGAGGGCATGAAAACTGAAGGTGTCACTGCAGTCCGTAGAATTCGTATCAAACGAAACAACAATCTGCAGGACATCAACACTATTATACTCACCTTTAATAAGCCCATATTACCTAAAGTGGTCAAGGTTGGCTTCATACAAGTTAGGTTTGAGGTATATATATCTAATCCCCTCCGATGTTACAAATGCCAAAAATATGGCCATCACGAAGACAGATGCTCTAGAAGCCAAATCTGTGGCCGGTGTGGCGACTCCTCCCACCGGGAATCAGAGTGCATGGCCACTCCGCACTGCATAAACTGCGGCAAAGAACATCATGCTAGTTCCAAGGAATGCGACACTTGGAAACAGGAGAATGAAATCCAGAGGATTAAATACACTAATAATATTCCCTATCCATAGGCCAGGATGCTTGTTCAAGCTAGATCATTCCCCAGCCTATCCTTCACAACTGTAGTAAAGAGAAGCCAGAAAACAACGAGAGACGCACAAACACAAACAAACCCGCCTGAACCCCATGCTGACTCAAACATCCCACACTATAGACCGCAGTAAAACTCTACATCGACGCAAAAAACATTCAACATTACCTCACCAACAAAATCACCAAATAGCAAGAAAAGGCTTCAAACAATTAGGCATAAAAAGGGTCTGATGACCCTATAAATACACACAACAGGTTTGAAGACCTAGACGACATGGATGCGGAGGAATCTGCTTCATGTCCTCAGGGTAACTCCAGATCCAATAACAAAAGATACACCCCCGTACTTCCTCCAGATAAATAACCTAATTATTTGCCAATCGAAAGGTCTAATGTACAGCTGAAATCAAGAACACCATTTTACACTGGAATTGTAGAGGACTTAAAGCCATCTACCATGATATTCTTCTGCTTTTAGATGAACATGATCCTGCAGTGCTATGACTTCAGGAAACAATTTTTGAAAAATACAGACAACATCACACTTAAAAACTACTCCCTGTTTAACCACTACTCTCAGAATGTTGACAGGGCATCAGGGGGAGTCTCTGTTATTGTGAACAATAGAGCCCCTCATAATGTCATTCCTCTGAACACAAATTTGCAAGCCATTGCTGTAAGCGTCACTCTTCAGCGAGTGAATACATTTTGTTCTATTTACCTACCACCAAACACTAACCTAGTTCCAAACGAATTAGATACCCTTTTTCAACAACTTCCTGCACCATTTGTTTTACTCGGAGATTTTAATGCCCATAATATTTTATGGGGATCAAATCATATAAGAGATAGAGGTCACAAAATTGAAGACTTTATTTCTAGATACGACTTTTGTCTCTATAATACCAAAACACCTCCATACCTACACCCAGGCACGGGTACATACACATGCATCGATTTGACAATTTGTTCTCCCTCGCTGCTTTGGACTATGAATGGAAGGTCGCTGTAGCGATGACTACGCAATCTCCCTTGTAAATCTTAACTCTACAATTGATGAAGTAATTCCACAATACAATCTAAAGAAGGATGACTGGGTCAAGTTCGAAATACTCTACAAAACTAGGTTGAATGAGGACACAGTTTTCAATGTCAACGATCCCATTCAGCTGTTTACATCTATTTTAATAGAAATTGCAGAAGACTCTATTCCCAAGTCCTCTACCAACTGTAAAAGAATCCTAAAACCTTGGTTCACTAAGGAATGTACAGAAGGCATTAGACTACGTCGAAAAGCATTAAACAAATTTAATAATCATCCGACGCCCGAAAACTTAAATATATATCGTATTGCCCGAGCCAAACCTCGTCGCACAATCAGGGAAAGTAAACGTGCATCATGGAAGAAATATGTTTCTTCTTTAAACTCTCGTTCCTCTGTTCAGAAGGTTTGGGATACTGTACGCAAAATAAACAGAAAGAACAAACAAAACCCTCTCCGACACCTGCAACTGAACAATGACAACTTTAATACAAAACGTGACATTGCAAAAACTCTTGCTGACAGTTTCTCCAAAAATTTATCATCATCTAATTATACCGATGCCTTCCAAAAACTTAAAGCTCAAAAAGAAAAGTCACGTTTAAAATTCACATCCAACAACTCGGAAAGTTATAATCAGTTGTATTCATTATCGGAGCTTAGGGAGGCTTTAGATAAGGCCCATGATACATCCACTGGGCCTGATGAAATACATTACCAGTTTTTGAAACACCTTCCAGAATCATCATTAGCAACTCTTTTGAAACTCTTCAATGATGCATGGATTATTGGTAATATGCCCAAAATCTGGAAAGAAGCAACTGTAATACCAGTTCCCAAACCCGGTAAGGATAGCGCAGACCCCAACAGCTACCGACCAATTGCACTGACAAGCTGTGTGTGCAAAACAATGAAAGAATGATCAATTCTCGACTTCTCTGGAACTTGGAAACTAACAATTTAATATCTCCTTTCCAAAGTGGCTTTCGATATGGACGGAGTACTAATGATCATCTAGTTAGACTAGAAACATTCATTCGTGATACCTTTATCAAAAAAGAACATTTAGTAGCGGTTTGTTTTTATTTAGAAAAGGCTTATGACACAACATGGAAGTACGGGATACTAAAAGACCTGCACGATCTGGGACTAAACGGCCGTCTGCCCTCATTTATCTCCAATTTTCTCTCTGACAGGGAATTCAAAGTTCGAGCGAGCTCTACCCTCTCCTATACGCACCAGCAGGATATGGGTATGCCCCAGGGCAGTAGTTTATCTGTGACGTTATTTAACATCAAAATCAATAGTATCACCAAATGCTTAGCTCCCGGTGTTGATTGCTCATTATATGTTGACGATTTTTTAATTTGTTATCGATCAAAACACATGCATACAATTGAGAGGCAACTCCAGCAAAATATCAATAAGATTTAAAGTTGGGCCAGTAATAACGGTTTCAAATTTTCAAAATCAAACACAGTATGCATGCATTTCTGTCAGTTGCAAAGACATCATTATAACCCTAGACTCACGCTGGATGGAACACTTATACCAGTTGTATAGGAAACAAAATTCTTGGGTATTCTATTTGACAAAAAGCTGACATTCATACCACAGGTTAAGAATTTGAAAGCTAAATGCATAAAAGCCTTAAATTTGATTAAAGTAATTGCTCACACTGGTTGGGGTTCTGATAAAAAAGTCCTCCTTAATTTGTATAGAACATTTATCCGTTCCATCTTATATTATGGATGTATTGTTTACGGTTCAGCTAGGAAGTCTTATTTGAAAATGCTTGACCCAATTCATCATCAGGGAATAAGACTTGCTCTAGGAGTATTTAAGACATCTCTGTGTGAAAGCCTTCTCGGGGAAGCAAATGAACCACCTTTATCGCATCGCAGAGAAATGCTTTCTGCACATTATGCTGTTAATTTACAATCCAACCCTCTGAACCCTGCTTTTTCGGCCGTTGTTCATCCAAATTACAAAATTATATACGTAAATAAACCAAATGCTATACCTTCATTTGGTTTCAGAATATCATCCTGGTTTGACCAAATCAAATGTAATCTATCTTTAATCCAGAAAACATTTGTCCCGAAAACACCACCTTGGTTCATTAAGCAACGCCAAGTGAATTTTACTTTACACGATCGGAAAAAATCTGAGACAATTCTGTCCTATTCTTAAAGTCTTATCATGATCTTCTCAATGACTTTACACATTATGCTAGATTTTATACTTATGGATCAAAGGTTGCTGATAAGGCTGCTGCAGCCTTTGTCAGTGGCAAACACATAACCAAAGAGCGTTTGCCAAATGATGCATCCATATTTTCAGCGGATATCAGAGCAATAGACCTTGCTCTGACATTTATTAAATCTAAACACATTCTAAATAGTATTATCTTCTGTGACTCATTATCAGTGCTTCAGGCGCTACACAATATCAAACTAGATAATCAACTATTGGTGAATGTTCTGGTCAAAAACTCTGAGCATAGTGCCTCATGCAATATAGTATACTGTTGGCTACCTAGCCATATTGGTATTAGAGGTAACGAAGAAGCAGACCGGGCTGCTAAGATGGCTCTATCTTTAGAACCATCGGATTTTAAATTACCATATTCTGATTTTAAACCTTGTATCAAAAGGTATCTACGTCAATAGTGGCAGGTATCATGGGATGATGCAATCAATAACAAACTTCATGCCATCAAACCAATCTTGGGAACTATTCGTAGGGAGGAGTTTGTCATTGCAAGAATCAGGATCGGTCATACATACATTACCCACTCACACATACTAAAAGGTGAAGATCCACCAGAGTGCGTTCCTTGCAATGTAGCATTTACTATTAAACACTTTATGACCACGTGTTCCGACCTACAACCTACGTGTGATAAATACTATAATGTACACGACATGCAGGAACGTTTTGATACTATTCAAATCACTAGTATTTTAGATTTCCTACAGGAAGTAAATCTTTATTTTAAACTGTAACTGTATGATCTTACCCAAACTAATTGTTAACTAATGCAAATACCAACTATTATTTACATCGTTCATCAAGATACATCATTTACATTTCCTGTTGATCGGGAACCAATATCTTTAACTGTTACCAACATTTACCAATTGATATTTAACTACTATGGATTTTTTACTATATCGCTGGTCGATATTGAACCTTTCTTTTTACAAATATGACCTACTGTATGGCGCTAAATAGCCTAAAAGTGCTGGTGCGCCGTTAAAATTAAATCATTCAATCAAACAATCATTTACATTTCCAGTTGATTGGGAACCAACATCTTTAACTGTTACCAACATTTACCATTTTATATTTAACTACTATGGATTTGAAACTATATCGCTGTTCGATATTTAACCTTTGTTTTTACACATATGACCTACTGTATGGCGCTATATAGTCTAAATGTGCTGGTGCGCCGTTAAAATTAAATCAATCAATCAATTAGTCATAAATAACTTGACATAGGAATGCAGCTATATATATATATATATATATATATATATATATATATATATATATATATATATATATATATAGTTATATATATATATATATAGATAAATATTTATCTATGTATGTATATATGTGTATATATTTATATATATATATGTTTATATATATATATATATATATATATATATATATATATATATATATATATATATATATATAGATAGATAGATAGATAGATAGATAGATATATATTATTTCTTATGCACCTACAATTCCCATGTCGCGGGATCTGCCAGTACAAGGACATCAACATGGTAATACCTTATGTTGCGAGTTTTATCTGCGGATGATGTTTGTTCATATGGTATACGTTGGAGACGATTTATAAGTTTATCGTCTATATGTTTCCCGATGCTTGTTTCGTCTGCAAATATAGACTTTCCTTTTTACACTAACCCGATTAAGTAGGCTGATTTTAATTGCAATATAGTTAGCATATGTTATACATTGTCAAGGAAAAAAAAACCTGAAATATAATATGCTCTTAAAAGAAAACGTTATTGACCAATAAAATAGCTGTCGTTCAATTGTTTGTTTTTTTCTTATTTTCTTCCTCTTTGCTTTTCTTTAAAGATGACAGGAAAACCATCACTGAAACGTAATTGATACTAAAAAATGATAAATACGTATTCGGAATTATGTCAGTTTGGCAATGTCCCCACAAAAGAACAAATGAATTCACTGTATATTTAATTTTGCTATATATTGTTTCTGTGTTGCTTTGGAATAAAAACAGATAGAATTTTGTTCCTATATAGTTAATGCTACAAGTGAAAAAAACATACCATTATTCTCGAATAACATTCCACTTTGGATATTTGCTTGATCCTGCAAAACGTATCGTTTGCCACGAAGACCCGCGATTTCCAAGAAGTCACTTGTTGTGACGTCCGCCATAGACGACCGAAGATTGTAGTTTTCGTCTCCTATTCGAATGTTTCCATTCTAGTTATTTACGAAAAAGAATATATATATATATATATATATATATATATATATATATATATATATATATATATATATATATATATATATATATATATATATTCAAAGTTAGATAGGTAGATAGATAGATGGATGAATATAGAGGATTAGCTTAACTCGATATTTTTGTACTTGTTACTGCATCAGTATTACGCGCGATTTGCTGTAAAAATTTTTGAGTTGTTGTTATTATGATTTGTATTATATTATTATTATTATTATTATTATTATTATTATTATTATTATTATTATTATTATTATTATTATTATTATTATTATTATTATTATTATTATTATTATTAATCTAAATCCTTACTTTTTCAAACTTTTAGTCTTAGTATAGCTTTTCCATCTAGGAATGACAAAGAAATCAACGATGATAGTTTGGAGTTTACTGTTGTTGCTATATGAAATTTTACCACATATTCGTGTATATTTTTGTTCCTGTAATTATCTATCTCCTTTGCAACTATAGTATAATACCCTTTTTAATTTTTTGACGTAGTTATTGTTATTGTTTGGAATATTACATCAGTTCCACCAATGAGAGCAGAAACTGAATAGACAAATATGTCAACGACAACCACGCGTCTTCACTTTTATTTTATAATCTTCTGTAATATTCTTTAGTTTAGTTTGCTATGCACATACTTGACAGTATCTGTATTTTTGACCTCATATCATTATATTATATCAAGTACTTAATTAAGGATTTTCGGCGATAGATTCCAGACACCACCGTTAGGATGCCATAGTTACTTCTTTATCAGTTGGATCTAGTATAAGTGTTTGTTCGCTGTCTCTATTTAACTCTATAGACACTTTTCCACAATAATTATCGGTTCAGTGATACCATGGAAATGTAGTACAAATCCTGAATATGCGTTGGATTGCGTTAGTTTGCGGTGTCCATGTTGATGAACCTGATGACTTAATATATATGTTATGTTTAGCTGCTCCGTGTGGTTTCTTAATAAGCTTGGGGTTTTGAACAATATTAGGAATTCCATTGATAATATAATTAAGTCTTGTATTTACATCAGTAAGTTTTATGTCAACTATTGGTGGAATTTCAAAGAATTAATTAATGATGTTTGATTTTTGTTTAGTAAAATCAGCTTTGTGTTTCTCCCATCATTGATTGAAGTTAACAATAATGATACGCAAATATCCTAATTATCAACATATTTATTCTTGGCTGAGTCGAGACTATCTGTTGGTTGTCCTGCATTAATAATTTTAATTTTATTCATGTTAGTGACGTCGTTCATTTTATATACAGACTTTAACAACCTATCCTGATGTCTTCGCAACTGACAGAAATGCATGCATACTGTTTTTGATTTTGAAAATTTGAAACCGTTATTACTGGCCCAACTTTGAATCTTATTGATATTTTGCTGGAGATGCCTCTCAATTGTATGCATGTGCTTTGATCGATAACAAATTAAAAAATCGTCAACATAGGCCTTTTCTAAATAAACAAAACTGCTACTAAATGTTCTTTCTTGATAAAGGTATCACTAATGAATGTTTCTAGTCTAACTAGATGATCATTAGTACTCCGTCCATATCGAAAGCCACTTTGGAAAGGAGATATTAAATTGTTTTCTTCCAAGTACCAGAGAAGTCGAGAATTGATCATTCGTTCCATTGTTTTGCACACACAGCTTGTCAGAGCAATTGGTCGGTAGCTGTTGGGGTCTTCGCTATCTTTACCGGGTTTGGGAACTGGTATTACAGTTGCTTCTTTCCAGTTTTTTGGTATATTACCAATAATCCAGAAATCATTGAAGAGTTTCAAAAGAGTTGTTAATGATGATTCTGGAAGGTGTTTCAAAAACTGGTAATATATTTCATCAGGCCCAGTGGATGTATCATGGGCTTTATTTAAAGCCTCCGTAAGCTCCGATAATGAGAACAACTGATTATAACTTTCCGAGTTGTTGGATGTGAATTTGAAACGTGACTTTTCTTTTTGAGCTTTAAGTTTTTGGAAGGCTTCGGTATAATTAGATGATGATGAATTTTTGGAGAAACTGTCAGCAAGAGTACATGCAATATCTTTAACTTTAATCTTTTATTGAACCTTTCGTTTTACAAATATGACCTACTGTATGGCGCTAAATAGCCTAAAAGTGCTGATGCGCCGTTAAACTTAAATCAATCAATCAATAACAACCTATCACTGATCGACGATGAAGTAAATATACTAGAAACAAGTTTTTCCTCGGTGTCATATGCAGTAATGAAACATTTTTGCCATAATCGATTATGAATAATAATACCATTGATTACAATATTATTTGTCTTGCATTTTCCTTCATTTTCCATCGTTCACATTTTTATCGCTTTACCTTTAACTGTTTGGACCCAAATCGCTGGTCGATAAAATTATTTTACCAGTTTTAAATGTAAAAGGATATAACCTAATGTTTGGCGCTAAATAGCCACATAGTGCTGGTGCGCCGTAAAAATATAAACCAAACAATCAATCCTTTATGGAGGTGAAATATAACAAATTCGTTTGCGTCAACTTTGGCAAAATTGAACAGGTCAGATAATTCATCATTAATCTTCAGCTAGTGCTTGTTGCGTTTTAGGTTATCTAATCTACCATAATATTATTATCAATAATTTAAAGCAGAATTTCCATATTCCTGCATAGCCATATTGTGCACGAATATGACATTTTTTATAGCGATACAACATTAAGTACTACCAGTTCTTCAAAGACACATATCGGTGGATGGTTTTGTTTTGTCTTGGTTGCTTTGAATTTCAAATTGGAATATTGTGAAGTCTGTCGAATACACGGACCAAAACCTTTATCGACATCGATGAAACCAATCTCAACATGGTTTTGTTTCGTGTGGTAATTAATCACGCAGTAAAACCACCTCGGATTGATTTTATAATTAATTACATTGAATCATCAAATAAATCAACATTTGAAGCGGAAAAATAATCGAGTCCCTGGAATTCCTAATATGTTTCCCCAAATTTTCCACGGCCGACGTCTAAGACGTCTAAGAACCTTTCCTTTTTTATTCCGTTTCCTGTTGCTTTATTAATGTCATTCTAGCAATTGCTCAACTGCTCCTGATACAGCTGATTTTGTGGCTGTTGAGGCTGTTAAAGCTGCAATAGCTGCAAGAAGTGGAAATGTACCACCCGTTTCAGCGGTCTCTGTTTGTGATCAGTTAAGTGCCCGACTTGACCTTTTGACAATAATGTCTTATGTAGACCACCGGCGATATGTTATGGTACACGTATCGAAACGTTTATTGACATTGATGACACCAGTCTCATTTTAGTGATATTTTATCCCACAGTTATATTGTGGTACCGATTGTAGTTTTTTGATCAGACTAGGAGTCAGAGTAACATTAGTATGATGAAATAGATTTTATAATATCAATCTGATTACTGAATCCTCATGTCGAGTCAGGGAGATCTGATTACATTTTTGCTCCTGGAGCATCAATGACTCTCATTCATCCACCAGCACCAACAAGTAGCATTGTTTTATCGTTGAGTATAACGGCAATCTCTCACACTACCTCGGAAGTGTATATCAATAAAATCTTGTCTAAATAAATCCAAGTGTTCCGGCGAAAATTAATAGATCGAATTCAATTTTGTAAAGTCCCTCTGATCTATTTGTAAACCAGTATCAACATTTTGATCACGCCCCATAAACGACACCAGTCTGTAATACGCAAGTGCAACGCTGTTTAGTTCAAACTTTAACAAGATGTCCTCCGATGGTTATTGATGTCCACTAATTCCAAAAAAACCTTAAAAACACCGAGTTTACCAAATATAATTATACTTCGTATTTGTGAGTTTACTCGCGTGACATGTGGAAAAGCAATAAATATATCGCGTTTCAGATAAGCCATGTTGTGATGCTATTCGCCATATAAATATACCGTTAATTTGACTCTGAATATTATTTATGGTCATGGTCAATTATTTTAGCGTAAACTTACCACCTTGATCCAGGCGATTAACGATCGATTAACGATGGTATAATTGTTTGTAACCGCAAAGAAAGTTTTGTCAGTATTACTTTTCCTTGCAGTGCCTTCAGCATCCTATATTTCATCAAGATCGGTATTATTTTGTACTAGTACAATTGTTTGTTTGGCTCTAGAAGTAACATTTCTAACATTTCTATAAAATACAAAAATGTGTGATAGGGGAACCATACATGCAACTCTTTTATTGGCGCCCAGTATTGATCGGCGTGATGCTGAAATTTTCATTCATTGACATTACTACGAAAGTCTGTACCTCTCGGAATTTCTCTTACATTTCTCATTGTATCTTAGAGGACCAAATATATTTGTGGCAAATATATACCTATGTCGTTATGACAGATCTCAATCTCTCGCCATCAGTCATATATGCGGCACTTTTAAATAACCCCATAATACCATTATTTACAAAACCACCTCGTTCACCAAGTCCGTAATCTGGATCATCTAATTTTAAACGTCTACCTTCTACATCGATGATTTCCTCAGCAGGTGATAACTATCTGCTTGTATCCTGAACTTGTTATTAAATTCTTCCACGCTCATTTGGTACACGTGCGTCATAAGAATGATTCTGATAATCATTTACCGAATCATCTTTGAGAACTAGTTCGTCCATATCGAATGCGGAATCAGATAAACTTTAGAACTCTATTATAATTATTCTTGTCTAAAATTAATTCCACATCCTTCTATCATACTTGCAGTCAATGTTTATTTTTCCTCAGCTAACTCCCCTAATTTTGTTATTCACATATTGATTTATCATTTTACCTACATTTGAACAAATCACTTCAGGTCTGGATATTTTTACTGGCTGATGTATTCATCGTATTAATCGTACTAATCTGTCCTTAATTGCTGAAAAAAATGCTTTACTGGCAATATCCCCAACACTACCAATATCTTTGTCACGAAGAGCATCAATATCTTTCATTCCCTATTGCTTTGTAATCGGCATTAATATTTTGGGGCATTTTTTTGTTAAACCTGAAGAAACTCTGAACAACAACATATAGTCCATCACCGTAGATCGCTTTATAGATTGGTAATCAAGAGTTTATTACCCATGCCATTACATGTCCATGATGAGCATTATGTATGATCAACTTATTATACTAATTATATCTAACTGCTTAGTCAGTGACTTATTCACTACGATAATCATCTGCAATTTCATCGATGTGGGATCGACAAAAGTAAATATCCATGATACCTCCCGTACACAATCTCTAACAAATATGAGTTGCTTCATTAATAATTTCTTCCAATCAGAATTTCTAGTCCCTCAAACATGTTATCGATGAAAGTGAAACATGTTATCTTGTGAAAGCCTTCTCGTGAAAGCGAATGAACTACCTTTATCGCATCGCAGAGAAATGCTTTCTGCACATTATGCTCTTAAATTACGATTCAACCCTTTGAACCCTGCTTTTTCGACAGTTTTTCATCCACATTACAAAGGTTTATATGTAAATAAACCAAATGCTATACCTTCATTTGGTTTCAGAATATCATCCTGGTTTGACCAAATCAAATGTAATCTATCTTTAATCCAGAAAACATTTGTCTCGAAAACACCACCTTGGCTCATTAAGCAACCCCAAGTGAATTTTACGTTACACGATCGGAAAAAATCTGAGACAAACCCTATCCTATTCTTGAATTCTTATCATGATCTACTCAATGAATTTATACATTATGCTAGATTTTATACTGATGGATCAAAAGTTGCTGATAAGGCTGCTGCAGCCTTTGTCAGTGGCAAACACATAACCCAAGAGCGTTTGCCAAATGATGCATCCATATTTTCAGCGGAAATCAGAGCAATAGACCTTGCTCTGACATTTATCGAATCTAAACATATTCTAAATAGTATTATCTTCTGTGACTCATTATCAGTGCTTCAGGCGCTACACAATATCAAACTAGATAATTCACTACTGGTGAATGTTCTGATCAAAAACTCTGAGCTTAGTGCCTCATGCAATATAGCATATACTGTTGACTACCTAGCCATTTTGGTATTAGAGGTAACGAAGTAGCAGACTGGGCTGCTAAGATGGCTCTATCTTTAGAACCATCGGATTTTAAATTACCATATTCTGATTTTAAACCTTGCATCAAAAATTATCTACGTCAAAAGTGGCAGGTATCATGGGATGATGCAATTAATAAAAAAAACTTCATGCCATCAAACCAATCTTGGGAGAATGGACTCCTTCCTACAGAACTATTCGTAGGGAGGAGGTTGTCAATGCAAGAATCATAATCGGTCATACATACATTACCCACTCACACATACTAAAAGGTGAAGATCCACCAGAGTGTGTTCCTTGCAATGACCATTTACTGTTAAACACTTTATGACCACGTGTTCCGACCTGCAACCTACGCGTGATAAATACTATAATGTACACGACATGCAGGAACTTTTTGATACTATTCAAATCACTAGTATTTTAGATTTCCTAAAGGATGTAAATCTTTATTTTAAACTGTAACTTGTTATGACCTTACCCAAAACAATATTTAACTAATGCAAATACCAACTATTATTTACAACTTTTCATCAAGATACATCATTTACATTTCCCGTTGATCGGGAACCGACATTTTTAACTGTTGACAACATTTATCATTTTATATTTAACTACTATGTTTTTTTATACTATATCGCTGGTTGATATTGAACCTTTCTTTGTACATATATGACCTACTGTATGGCGCTAAATAGCCTAAAAGTGCTGGTGCGCCGATAAATTAAATCAATCAATCAATCAATCAATTTCTTCCAATCACAATTTCTAGGCTTTCAAGGATGTCATCGATGTTACTGGGTCATGGAGTAATAGGAAACATTCTTAGATTCGAAATGTCTGGTGATATTATATATCCTGGTAAGGTCATTGTCAACTATACAAAAGAGGGAGATATTAAAGACAACTCCGTTTCACCTCAGGTCCACGCTATTTGTCAGAGTACAGGACAACTGAAACTTCTGTACTAAACACTAGTATACTACATTTAGAAGGAAGCAGTCGCAAAATAAAAATCCACCTTGTCTCTTTCGAAATAATTAAATGGTGATCTGCAAGTATATCTGATGTAGATGTTCAACGAACACAAACATAATGCTGAAACTCTTCATATAGGCGGCGTACTGCAATTTGGGTAACTTGTGTAAGTAGTACATTATATGACCAAAAATAACTACGAATGAGGACTTATGACTACTTGTTGGCTGATTATTGTGTGCGAAAAATACTTTGTCAAGCACTGACGTTACAACAAGTTAGTAACAACAACTATTTTCGAATTTAGAAATCCAATCATTCAAATCAAATCACTAGTATTTTAGATTTCCTAAAGGAAGTAAATCTTTATTTTAAACTGCAACTTGTATGACCTTTCCCAAACTAATATTTAACTAATGCAAATACCAACTATTTTTTACATCTTTTCATTAAGATACATCATTTACATTTCCCCTTGATTGGGAACCAACACCTTTAACTGTTACCAACATTTACCATTTTATATTTAACTACTATGGATTTTCTACTATATCGCTGGTCGATATTGAACCTTTCTTTTTACAAATATGACCTACTGTATTGCCCTAAATACCCTAAAAGTGCTGGTGCGCCGTTAAAATTAAATCAATAAATCAATCAATCAATTAGAAATCAAAACGTAAACATAAATAGTTTTGACACTTTGATTGTTCAGTCCTCAGCATTATGTATGCATTTCAGAAACTTGAAAGCGAAATGTTTGAAATCTTTTAATTTACTTAAAGTAATAGCGCACACTGACTTAGATGCTGATAGGAGAGTCATACTCAATTTATACAGAACGTTTATCCGCTCCAAATTAGACTATAGTTGCGTTGTTTATGGTTCAGCAAGGTAATCGTATTTAAAGATGCTTGACCCAATCCATCATCAGGGAATAAGACTTGCTCTGGGAACATTTAAAACATCCCCGTGTGAAAGCCTCCTCGCCGAAGCGGATGAGCCACACTTATCACAACGCAGATAAATGCTTTCCGCACAATATGCTATCAAATTAAGATCCAGCTGTCTGAACCCAACTTTTTCGGCAGTTTTTGAACCAAAATATAAATCCTTATATGACAATAAACCAAATGTCATACCTACATTTGGCATTAAAATATCACAATTTCTCGAAAGAACCCAAATTGATTTTTCAAAAATTCTGAAAGCCAACATCTCAGAAACACCCCCATGGCTACTTCAGCAACCAAATGTAATTTTCACGTTATATGATAGAAAAAAATCGGAGACAAACCCTTCCATTTTCCACAACTCTTACGATGAACTCCTCTCACAATTTGAAAAGTATACAAAAATAAATACCGATGGATCAAAAGATGAGGAAAAGGCTGCTGCAGCCTTTGTAGGTGGAAAACACACAACCAAAGTTCGCTTGCCAAATGGTACGTCAATTTTTTCAGCCGAAATTAGAGGAATAGACCTTGCTTTGCAATACATTGCAAACAAGCGTATTTCAAATAGCATAATATTCTCCGACTCACTATCAGTACTTCAGTCACTACATAACAGAAAACTGGAGAATCCATTATTAGCAAATCTCCTTAAGCATACTGAGCTGAGTACCTCCCACAATATAGTATACTGTTGGTTACCCAGCCATGTAGGAATTAAAGGTAATGATAAAGCAGACTGTGCTGCTAAAATGTCCCTATTACTAGAACCAACTGATTTTAAAGAACCCTATACTGATTTTAAACGTTGAACCAAAGACTGCTTACGTCAGAAATGGCAGGCATCATGGAATGATGCCGTGATTCCATGATGCCGTGAATAACAAACTTCATGCCATCAAGCCATCCTTAGGAGAATGGATCCAATCCTGCAGATCCGTCCGTAGAGAGGAGGTAGTCATCGCAAGAATTCGACTCAGACATACTCACTTAACACTCTCCTACATATTAAGAGGAGAAGACCCACCGGAATGCATAGCTTGTAATGAACCATTCACCGTTAAGCACATTATGCTGGTATGCTTCGATCTTCAACCTACGCGTAATCATTACTACGTTGTGCAAGACTTGAGGGAGCTCTTTGATACAGTTAACATTACCAACATTATAGACATCCTTAAGGAAGCAAACATTTATTATAAGTTATAGCTTATATTTTATCACCTTGTTTAGTTCTGTGTTATATTTTTGCAGTCGATAGATTTTAATTGCCAATCATATGTTTTCGTTTTTATACATTTGCACTCCCCGTTGATCGGAAAACTTATAATTATTTACCATCATTACCATTTTTATCGCATTATCTTTCACTGTTTGGTCTCCAATCGCTGGTCGATAAAATTATTTTACCAGTTTTAAACATAAAAGGATATAACATTATGTTTGGCGCTAAATAACCTCAGAGTGCTCGTGCGCCGTAAAAAATATCAATCAATCAATCAGAAACTTGAGATTGAGTGCAAATAGTTATTCACCCTTAGACGAGATACATGAAGATTTGAAAATTGTATTCATATACTTGCATTCGAGACTTCAGATGCAATCGCTATATATATATATATATATATATATATATATATATATATATATATATATATATATATATATATATATATATATATATATATATATATATATATATATATATATATGGTTTATATTTACGGTCTGTCTTAAAAATCAATGTCATCTGAAATGAAGCAGCGCATCACATGGGAACATTTGCATATTGTCGCAAGTTCTTCATTCACATAATAATCATAATATAACTGACCAACATCATAAATGTGCTTCTATACAAACGCTTCCGAATAAGCTTACTAAAGTAGCAAATGTAATAATGTTGTCATAAATAATGCGCGTCTGCTCAATGTTTCACTAATGCTTTGTTTCGATTATTTCCCTGACTATACCGTCTATATATATATATATATATATATATATATATATATATATATATATATATATATATATATATATATATATATATATATATATATATATATATATATATATCTTTTTGCAACTAAGTTTGTCTGCATTATATAGGTTAGTTTTTGTCTCCTTTCACCTTCTTGTCTTCTCTTTAGTGCCTGCATTTCGTTTTCTCGTTTCTTTGTGATGATGTAGGCTCAGTATATTTATATTTTTGCTGCATTTATTATTTTCTATATGACCTCAAGAAAGCGAACCACTTTTTCTGAATGCAGTCGGTACCTCTAATACTTGATAATGCATTAATATACTTACGATGATTATATCACACTGCCCGCGTGATCTTTCGACACATCTTGCGGTCATGAATGCGCCATTCTCTCTGTCTTGGTAGTAAGCCACATCCTGTTTTTGAAAGAAATAGCCTTAAGTTTGCAATCAAAATTAGGTAGCGAGATATATAGTTCTATAACGGAGTTTCCATCCACCCTGTTGTGAATTAAGTGCCTATTTGAGTAGATGAATTGCTATGTAGTAAGTTACGTAGGCAACTTTTATTGAATTTATATATGAGGATAGTGATATTTGAATGATTAAGTAAGTAGGTAAACAACTAGGCACAGTTAATACCAAGCTTATGCTTTAGGTGAGCACGTGACCTGATATTTAATGTTTCAATTTTATATAATGACTTATAAAAATTAGAATATTTAAAGCTTAAAAATAGGACATGAACCTCTTATAAAGTGTAACATTTTATATAATTGAAAATGATGTGCATATAGCAAATGGTATATAGACCACATATAACTATGTAAAAAAATGATGCTTCAAAGACACTGTCTACTGAAGACATAGACAGAATAAAAACGAACTGAAAAAGACAATATGAAAAATGTAGTTACTCCATCCCACACCTTAAATTGCCGAATAAACAAATAACGTGCTAAATAGAGAATACTCCGCTCAGTAACATATTAAAAAAATAAACCGTAACCAAGATTTATATAATCAATCATGAGTCTGGTAAACGTCTTTCGAATTTAATTCGAGCAAAGTATTTGCAACAAAGCACACACGTGTCATGGAAGAAAACGTTCGTCATGTACAATTTTAAATGATCGAAAAAGCTTTCTATCGTACAGACTTACCACATCAATTGCATTGAATTGAATGGTACGGTCATATTCAGATATTTATTGATTTAAAGACTATAATTTCACAAATTCATAATACAAAATCTACCTAAGAAATCGAAACACGAAATATGTTATTTAATTGACTGACATAATGTGTGAAAACAGCACACCCAAAATATCGCATTTTGTTAAAGAAGAGTCACATAATAGATAGAATTAAGTATTTAGTTGTATGCGAATGAAACAAAAAGACAAAAATAATAATTTTATTTTATATACACATAAAACTGTCTCCTTCTACAAACGGTAAGGTGAATATGAACATTATCCAACATAAGTTACTGGTTTATCATTTAATATTTTATGGTCTAGAACTAGATTTCAGATTGCAAATTAAAGTACATATAACAACTTACGATTGCATACGATCACAACAGCATAATGCGTTCTATCCTAATGCAAATACCAACTATTGTTTACATCTTTTCATCAAGATACATCATTTACATTTCCCGTTGATTGGGAACCAACATTTTTAACTGCTACCAACATTTACCATTTTATATTTAATTACTATGGATTTTTTTACTATATCGCTAGTCGATATTAAACCCTTCTTTTTACACATATGACCTACAGTATGGCGCTAAATAGCCTAAAAGTGCTGGTGCGCGGTTAAAATTAAATCAATCAACCAATCAATCTATCCTAATCTATGACATAAAGAGTTTCGAATAAGCTCTATTATTAAATGATCCACTTTGATGAACAGTCTTGATGAATCACAATAATACGAAAAAGAACAAATTTGTGAAACAAAATTAATGATTTCTTTCAATATGTAAATATATTTTACAATTCCAATCAATAATTTCTAAATAAGTCATTCATATCAAATTGCATTTGAAAAAAACCCAACTATTGACTAAAGGACCAGACTAAAATTATAAATTAATAATTGTTTTACTGGCCTTATATTAAGCATAGACTGCAACCTCATTATTGACGAAATTAAGTGCCCTCAATATTTTTCACATGAAAGAAAATTTCCAACATATTAACAAGAGAGGTCTAAATTATTTGCCTAATTTTAGTTAACAAACTATCAAAATATCAGGTAGACCATCAATTGTATTAGGGGAAAATATATGATCGGAATTCAGCTTCAAAAATTAATTATTATCATAAGCGTAATTCAAAAACATAGACAAATGCTTGCTTTTACTTGCAAATTATCTATCTATTTATCTATTTATCTATTTCTCTCTCTCTCTCTCTCTCTCTCTCTCTCTCTCTCTCTCTCTCTCTCTCTCTCTCTCTCTCTCTCTCTCTCTCTCTCTCTTTCTCTTAAGACGGGAGGTTAAGATGGGCCCGGTCTCGACAAATCGGCTGATCACGCCGAGCCCTAGGAAGTCTTTATTTACTCTCTCACCTCCTTTTACTTTAGTCTTGTATCTCGTTTGATACCACCGTTGCCCCTATATTCTATTCCTATATATTTCCCTTTCTTAAATTTTAGAAGACTTTCTAGAAGGCGGTGGCTTAACGGGTCAATCGGGGGGTAATTTTACTGACCTTTGAAATTGGCAACTTCAGGGTCAACCAAAGGTAATTTTACCAACTGAGTATGGTATTTGTGTATCCCTGGCACTTGAAAAGCGTCCCCTAGTTGGGCTTCTTGGTGAGTGGGGAGCACGGGTGCTGAATTTTTCAAACTGCCATCAAGGAGAATTAAAAAAACTCCAAAACGAACCAAAACTGTGTCATCAGAATCGGATGATGAACAATGTAGTATGGAATCCTTTCCTCGCTTCATTGTCATCCAATCAAAAGACGAAGCTAAACAACTTGCCACAGTGTCACCATTTATAGTCGAAAAGACTATACTTGGATTGGTCGGCAAGCCGAAAAGTGTGAAGAAGCTAAGATCAGGTGACCTATTTGTAGAGTGTGAGCGCAAAGCTCAAACTGAAAATATACTGAAAATTAAGACCTTTCACGATATTCCAGTAACCTGCTCCGCCCACTCTACACTTAATACATCAAAAGTCATCATTCGTTGCCGTGACCTTGCTGAAGTCTGCGACAAGGACATCGTCGAGGGCATGAAAACTGAAGGTGTCACTGCAGTCCGTAAAATTCGTATCAAACGAGACAACAATCTGCAGGACACCAACACTATTATACTCACCTTTAATAAGCCCATATTACCTAAACTGGTCAAGGTTGGCTTCATACAAGTTAAGTTTGAGGTATATATACCTAATCCCTCCGATGTTACAAATGCCAAAAATACGGCCATCATGAAGACAGATGCTCTAGAAGCCAAATCTGTGGCCGGTGTGGCGACTCCTCCCACCGGGAATCAGAGTGCAAGGCCACTCCGCACTGCGTAAACTGCGGCAAAGAACATCATGCTAGTTCCAAGGAATGCGACACTTGGAGACAGGAGAAGGAAATCCAGAGGATTAAATACACTAATAATATTACCTATCCAGAGGCCAGGAAGCTTGTTCAAGCTAGATCATTCCCCGGCCCATCCTTCTCAACTGTAGTGAAGAGCAGCCAAAAAGCAACGAAAGACGCACAAACTCAAACAAACGCGCCTGAACCCTATTCTGACTCAAACATCCCACACTATAGACCGCAGAAAAACTATACATCGACGCAAAAAACATTCAACATTACCTCACCACCACAATCACCAAATAGCAAGAAAAAGCTTCAAACTAATAGGCATAAAATTTGTCTGATGACCCTATAAAAACACACAACAGGTTTGAAGACCTAGAGGACATGGATACGGAGGAATCTGCTTCATGTCCTAAGGGTAAATCCAGATCCAATAACAAAAGATACACCCCCGAACCTCCTCCAGATAAATAACCAAATTATTTGCCACTCGAAAGGTCTAATATACAGTTGTAATGAAGAACACCATTTTACAATGGATTTGTAGAGGACTCAAAGCCAAATACCATGATATTCTTCTGCTTTTAGATGAAGATGATCCTGCAGTACTATGTCTTCAGGAAACAGTTTTGAAAAATACAGACAACATCACACTTAAAAGCTACTCCCTGTTTAACCACTACTCTCAGAATTTTGACAGGGCTTCAGGGGGGGGGTCTCTGTTATTGTGAACAATAGAGCCCCTCATAAGGTCATTCCTCTAAACACAAATTTACAAGCCATTGCTGTAAGCGTCACTCTTCAGCGAGTGATTACATTTTGCTCTATTTACTTACCACCAAACACTAACGTTGTTCCAATCGATTTAGATTCCATTATTCAACAACTTCCTGCACCATTTGTTTTACTCGGAGATTTTAATGCCCATAATATTTTATGGGGATCAAATCATATAAGTGACAGAGGTCACAAAATTAAAGACTTTATTTCTAGATATGATGTGTCTCTCTATAATACCAAAACACCTACATATCTACACCCAGGCACGGGTACATACACATGGATCTGTTTGACAATTTGTTCTCCCTCGCTGCTTTTGGACTATGATTGGAAGGTCGCTGATGATCTTCACAGTAGCGACCACTTCCCATTCCCCCTTGTAAATCTTAACTCTACAATTGATGAAGTAATTCCACAATGGAGCTTAAAGAAAGCCGACTGGGTCAAGTTCGAAATACTCTGCAAAACTAGGTTGAATGAGGACACAGTTTTCAATGTTAACGATCCCATTCAGCTTTTTACATCTATTTTAATAGAAATTGCAGAAGACTCTATTCCAAAAGTCCTCTACCAACTGTAAAAGCATCTTAAAACCTTTGGTCACTAAGGATTGTACAGAAGCCATTAGACTACGTCGAAAAGCATTAAACAAATTTAATAATCATCCTACGCCCGAAAACTTAAATATATATCGCATTGCCCGAGGCAAAGCTCGTCGCACAATCAGGGAAAGTAAACGAGCATCATGGAAGAAATATGTTTCTTCTTTAAACTCTCTTTCCTCTGTTCAGAAGGTTTGGGATACTGTACGCAAAATAAACGGAAAGAACAAACAAAACCCTCTCCGACACCTGCAACTAAACAATAACAACTTTAATTCAAAACGTGACATTGCAAATACTCTTGCTGACAGTTTCTCCAAAAATTCATCATCATCTAATTATACCGAAGCCTTCCAAAAACTTAAAGCTCAAAAAGAAAGGTCACGTTTAAAGTTCACATCCAACAACTTGGAAAGTTATAATCAGTTATTCTCATTATCGGAGCTTAGAGATGCTTTAGATAAGGCCCATGATACATCCACTGGGCCTGATGAAATACATTACCAGTTTTTGACACACTTTCCAGAATCATCATTAACAACTCTTTTGAAACTCTTCAATGATTCATGGCTTATTGGTAATATACCAAAAAACTGGAAAGAAGCAACTGTAATACCAGTTCCCAAACCCGGTAAAGGTAGTGAAGACCCCAACAGCTACCAATTGCACTGACAAGCTGTGTGTGCAAAACAATGGAACGAATGATCAATTCTCGACTTCTCTGGTACTTGGAAACTAACAATTTAATATCTCCTTTCCAAAGTGGCTTTCGATATGGACGGAGTACTAATGATCATCTAGTTAAACTAGAAACATTCATTCGTGATACCTTTATCAAGAACGAACAATTAGGAGCGTTTTTTTGTCTGATTTAGAAAAGGCTTTTGACACAACATGGAAGTACGGGATACTAAAAGACCTGCACGATCTGAGACTCAAAGGCCGTCTGACCTCATTTATCTCCAATTTTTTCTCTAACAGGGAATTCAAAGTTCGAGTGGGCACTACCTTCTCCGATACTCAACAGCAAGAGATAGGTGTGATCCAGGGCAGTATTCTATCTGTGACTTTATTTAACATCAAAATCAATTGTATCACCAAATGATTAGCTCCCGGTGTTGATTGCTCATTATATTTTGACGACTTTTTAATTTGTTATCGATCAAAGCACATGCATACAATTGAGAGGCAACTCCAGCAAAATATCAATAAGATTCAAAAATGGGCCAGTAATAACGGTTTCAAATTTTCAAAATCAAAAACAGTATGCATGCATTTCTGTCATGTGCCACGACATCATGATGTCCTTAAACTCACGCTGGATGGAACATTTATTCCAGTTGTTGCGGAAATAATATTCTTAGGTATTCTTTTTGACAAAAAGCTGACATTCATACCACACAATAAGAATTTGAAAGCTAAATGCTTAAAAGCCTTAAATTTGATCAAAGCAATTGCTCACACTGACTGGGGTGCTTATAAAAAAGTCCTCCTTAATTTGTATAGAACATTTATCCTTTCCATCTTAGACTACGGATGCATTGTTTATGGTTCAGCTAGAAAGTCATATTTGAAAATGCTTGACGCAATTCATCACCAGGGAATCAGACTTGCTCTAGGTGCATTTAAGACATCACCGTGTTAAAGCCTTCTCGTGGAAGCGAATGAACCACCTTTATCGCATCGCAGAGAAATGCTTTCTGCACATCATGCTCTTAAGTTACGATCCAACCCTGTGAACCCTGCTTTTTCGGCCGTTTTTCATCCAAATTACAAAGCTTTATACGTAAATAAACCAAATGCTATACCTTCATTTGGTTTGAGAATATCATCCTGCTTTGACCAAATCAAATGTAATCTATCTTCAATCCAGAAAACATTTGTCTGGAAAACACCATCTTGGCTCATTAAGCAACCCCAAGTGAATATTACGTTACACGATCGGAAAAAATCTGAGAGAAACCCTATCCTATTCTTGAACTCTTATCATGATCTTCTCAATGACTTTACACATTATGCTAGATTTTATACTGATGTATCAAAGTTTGCTGATAAGACTGCTGCAGCCTTCGTCAGTGGCAAACACATAACCAAAGAGCGTTTGCCTAATGATGCATCCATATTTTCAGCGGAAATCAGAGCAATAGACCTTGCTCTGACATTTATTAAATCTAAACACATTCCAAATAGTATTATCTTCTGTGACTCATTATCAGTGCTTCAGGCGTTACACAATATCAAAATAGATAATCCACTATTATTGAATGTTCTGATCAAACACTCTGTGCTTAGTGCCTCATGCAATATAGTATACTGTTGGCTACCTAGCCATATTGGTATTAGAGGTAACGAAGAAGCAGACCGGGCTGCTAATATGGCGCTATCTTTAGAACCATCGGATTTTAAATTACCATATTCTGATCTTAAACCTTATATCAAATTGCATCTTCGTCAAGAGTCTCAGATATCATGGGATGATGCAATCAATAAGAAACTTCATGCCATCAAACCAATCTTGGGAGAATGGACTCCTTCCTACAGAACTATTCGTAGGGAGGAGGTTGTCATTGCAAGAATCAGAATCGGTCATGCATACATTTCCCACTCACACATACTAAAAGGTGAAGATCCACCAGGGTGCGTTCCTTACAATGTATCATTTACTCTTAAACACTTTATGACCACGTGTTCCGACCTGCAACCTACGCGTGATAAATACTATAATGTACACGACATGCAGGAACTTTTGGATACTATTCAAATCACTATTATTTTAGATTTCCTAAAGGAAGTAAATCTAGTAGTAGAGGAAAACCAGATTTTCAACTCACTTTGTTTTTTTACCCTCCAAACAAGTATAAATTATCCCCCACCCCACCCCCTTTTTTTCCAAAATAAAACAGGGTTTTGACTCACCCTAGAGGAAAACCAGGTTTTCAACTCACTTTGTTTTTTTTACCCTCCAAACAAGTATAAATTATAGTCCTAAATTATCCCCCACCCCACCCCCTTTTTTTCCAAAATAAAACAGGGTTTTGACTTACCCTCCCCCACCTCTTTTTTTCCCCTACTACTACTATGTAAACAGGTATTTTGTAACCAAACAAACCAACAGGTGTTGGAATGCGATAAGCTCTTTACACAGAGGTGACTAATTTGTTAGAACAGCGCATGTGTGGAATACAATTATTCTAAAGACGGCAAACGGGTTTTTACCACAAGATAACAGGATGAAAATTAAACTGTGTATTAGAACGTTTCAGTTAACAAGGTGGAAATTAAACTAGCATTAGAATGAAAATGATATTATTTTATATCTCGTTACCAATGATTAATGTTTCAACTGTTGATATTAAAAATATTTCACTATCACGACTATAGATACTAAATTTTACTTTACCACTCACACAGCGACGGGACTCAAACAGATCTTTCATTTCTGGTTTGTTCAGAGGATATTTTTTGTTGATAAAATATACCTTTGACCGATCGAGATCAATTGTGAGTTTAGTATAGTTTTGTTGGCTAATGGGGCTGTGAAAGTTTTTAAATTCCGTTAGCAACTTTTGATACAATTGTTCGAGATAATTGAAATACATGCTGTCATCAGATCTGATGAGCGAAAGTTTTAACTTGTCACATGTTCCATTAAAACATATACCTGATGTTTCATTAATAAATTCAACTGTCAATTGTTTACCGTCCATCATTAGATATTTGATGTTACTATTATAGCTATTTGTCATTGTCAAATTTTCAAACATTATTTTATAAGTTTAGATAAAATTTCAGTTGGAAAAGATAATGTCGAGTATAGATCTATCATCATAACAATACCCAAGGGCAAATGTATCTACCCCATTTTCACAATAGCGTTTGTCATCAAAATTATACAATCCACGTTTGATAATGACATCTGTTTCGAGTTTATGATGATTAGTTCGAATTGCCATAGCTCTCATAAAACTAGCACCACCATCAAGCGCATACCTGTAGTCATCAAATTTCATAAACTTTTTAACAAAATCACGAGGTAGACCTTTGGCTTTTTTCGTTATTTTATTATTATCTAACAATACGGCATACATTTTACTACGTAATCCGATAAAGTATTTGATAGCGCTCGAGTTCATTTCATCTTTAAACTTACCAATAACCTTTTTATTTGTGTCGTCATGAAATTTACTGTCACGTGGATAATCGGAAAGATCAAACAGATGTCGATTATTATACATATCCTGATAGATGTCCTCACATTCGATTTCATATACGAGTGAATCAGTATCAGTAAACAATAATCTACTAGCCGGCCACTGATTTTTAACAAAAGTGTAATGAAAATCGTACATCATCCACTTTGATAAATCTAACACTGCAGCTCCAACATAGATCGGCTTGTTTAGTTTTAGATTTGTTTTTCTTCTTTGTATCGCAACAAGATTTTCATTAAATATTTTCATGCTCACAAAATCATCGTCTGACACAAGTTTGTTTCTGCGATTGACATCATTAACTATTTCAATATTTACGCGTTTCCTAATATTCTCCATCGTCTTACCAAAAACGGAATTGTTCATCAGTTTAAAGAAGTTTTTCTCAAACTCTGTTTTCGCTACAGCTCTTCTTGAAGTGTTCGAGTTAATATAACCTCTCATCCACGGCGACTGATTAAATTTTAGTACACGATGAACTTTTCTCAACACAAGACCAGCATCGACTGCTTGTTTTAAAACTTTGTAATGCAAAACGTAATTTTTCTTATCAAGTAAATTTGGTACTAGTTTCTTGACCATGGAATGTTGCCTTGGTGATGCTAACGCTTGTTGTTCTTTTGATAACAAACTATAATCTATTACCATCGATTCCGCACAGAAAGGGTAATCATTATGTAATTTGTGTAGCGAATTTGGATAATCAAGATCAACTTCAACGAAATAGGAAACATCATCGGGTATCTTTTTTTCTGTCTCTGATAGAAATCGATCAACCGTGATCCAATGAAATCCGCTAAAAGGCATTGGTTTTGCCATCGAACCACCGTAAAGATTATTACAATCTAGATAAATTATATACTTCGAAGGAAGGTCAGGGTTATACTGTTTCAGGTATTTGTTGTTTGTTTCAGCATATTTTTTTGTTATCACGCTAATACCACCTCGGATACCTTTTTCGATAAAATTGAACATATCCACATCTGTCAGTAATTCTAACCTTACCTTACTAAACTTTAGCAAAGCATCCCATGACAACCCAGGGGCAGAATAATACCAGCAAGGATCTAGTCCATAATTATTATAACTCACTTCACGAAAACTTTCAAAAACATCTGCTAATAATAACACGTCAGTTTTCAAGTACAAATCATGATAATCACCAAAAGTCTTACAATCAAACTCTTTCCAGATATCTTGTGCATACCTGTACTCGTCATCGGTTATATTTTCGTTTTTAAGTTGTGAGTAAAATTTGTCTTTGTCAGGTAAAGATATTTCATCAAATTTACTCCAATCGTCGAGGTATTCGTATGGAAAAACTCCTTTTTTAGCTAGTAGATTAAATTTATCTCCAAAACAGTCTCTTAGGTTATCAAATTTACTACAACCTTTCACTAACTCATCTAACGAGGCTGCCATAAACTGCAGGCTGTCAATAAAACGTAATTTACCTAGCGTAACTGACATGTACTTTTCAAAATTATTTGGGATGCATTTGATGACGTTATCGAGTTTTAGATGAGCTTTTATCTCAGGATTACCAAAAGCTTCTACTATAATATGGCTATCATATCCTCGAAAATTGTGAAGAATAACCGGAATAAAATCTGGAGCATGAAATTTTAAATTACACTGATTATGAGCCGCTCCACGATACTGTCCAGTCAAATGACAATGGTCATGTACTTTTTTATCATCGTCAAAAGCTTTTTCACAAATATGACAAATTTCTGCTTGCTCGTGATTGGATTCTTGTTGAGGTGTTAATTTTAACATTGGCGTTACTTTTTTCAAATGAGTAAATATATTATCAACTTCATTAATCAACTGCTTGAGAAGCCAAACAGCTGGATTTTTACCACGATATAATTTGATTGATTTAGATAATCTAGAATCAGTACAACAAACTACCTTATACGCTACTCCATACGGAACATGATTTTGAACTTTTCTTGTACTCGATTGATTAGGATTATTTTCTACACCAAGTACAGGTTGAAGTAGGCATTCGAAATCAGCGTATATGACGAAAGGAATTTTTAGTTTGTGATTATGATGGACAAACTGTAACACGCTATCTTTTTTAGATGGCATTGTTATTCTTTGCACATCACTACAGTACTGCAAATGCTTTTGTAATGTTTCATTGTTTGTACAGCCATGCAAGCAGCGGTAACAAAAGAACTTTTTGTTCTTATCCTTATTGTACTGTCTACCAACTAGTCCGTTAAAGTTTTTAATCCAAACATAATGATTTTTGTAGTACAGTAAATTTATAGTTGATTGTGAAGATTTTTCTGAAATATATCTCGGATATACGTCCTCCTTTTCATCTAGTCCGAAAACGTTAATTGAAACATTATTCTGCTTTTCAAATTTTGGTATTTGATTTTCTGCCACTGGAAAGTTAATATCTTTAAAATTTAATCTAGACACATGACTGATATACCTTTCAACACGAGTAGCGTTTTTTTCTGCTGGAAATAGTGCGGAAAGAACAGCCCATTGGAAACATTTGTTATCTACGTTTTTGATGTTTATACAACATCTTTTACTTTTTATTTTTGGTGGCAGGTCGACGTATGAACTACCTCGTAATACATTATATTTCATCGTGTGAAACAATATTCCTTTGATCATTTCAAACTTCCAACCCGAACCTAATTGACTAAATTCCTCTATTTTTTTCCAAATTTCTTGGTGTATTTCATCAGATAGTGATAACAGATCAGTCCCAAGCAAAACACGTCTTGATTTTGCGTTCATATAAGGTTCTGCAATTTCCTTGTTAGTTAATTCTTCCATTATAACTAACTTTGAAAATATAACATGATATTGCACAAATAATCTGATACTTTTGTGTTTTTCGAGCTCACGTTTTACAATTGTCTGTAATAGGTGGTAAAGATTAGTTGCAGTAAAATTTACTAAAACAATTTGATTATCAAACTGATAACTATTATCAAAACCTGCAAAAGCAGTCGCTATTTTATTAGGTTCTCCCATAAAGCTTCTCTTAGCTATATCACGCAATTTTAACATTATTATACTATAATGTAATATCTAATTGATAATTTTTTCACACTGCGCATGCGCTAAAAATTAATTAGAGATAAAAAATATCTCCTATAATATAATGACAGCAAATCTAACAAACACATGTGAGCAAGAAGCATATCAAGTTCACCCAAAACATAACTTTACCTTACACTGCGCATGCGCTAAAAATCAATTAGAGATAAAAAAATATTACCTACAATATAATGACAGCAAATCTAACAAACACATGTGAGCAAGAAACATATCAAGTTCACCCAAAATATAACTTTATCTCACACTGCGCATGCGCTAAAAATCAATTAGAGATAAAAAATATTACCTATAATATAATGACAGTAAATCTGACAAGCGCACGTGAGCAAGAGATTTATCAAATTCACCCAAAGTATAACTTATACGCTGGAAATGTAATTGGTTCGGTTATTAACATTAAAACTAGAATACCTGTTGGCAAATTAACGTCAACGGGTTATAATATTAGTGTAAAGGGAGATAATGCCGAGAGGATTACAATGTTTAGAAAAGATTTTATTTACACGTTGTTTTGCGATGATATTCCAGAGGGACAGCGTGTATATCATTATAATGGTAAAGTCACTGATGATAATATTGAAAATTTTTCCTTACAAGATGAGTTTCAGCCGCACCCAGTATTTGATTTATATGAGGCTAACGATCGCGGTATTATTAGAAATAGAAAAACTAAAAAAGTTCTTAGTACTATTAGCAATATGGGATATATCAGGGTAACTGTTAGAGGAACATCAACAAATCAAGTTCGTTATCTTGGTCATAGGTTTGTTTATGAGGTGTTCAATGGATCTATACCCAATGGTCTTGTTATTAATCACATCAATAATATACAAACTGATAATCGATTGGAAAATCTGGAGATAGTAACACAACAGGAAAATGTGAGAAAAGGAAAAAATAGTAATGGTATTAATTTTAGATGCCCAATAAAACCTGTTATTTCAAAAAACCTCGAAACGGATGAGGAGATCGAATTCAAATCGATTTCAGCTGCGGCGAAATATTATAAGATAAATCCCGCAGTCGTAAAAATTATAGCTGATGGAGCAACAAAGTCAACTTTTTCAAGAGAATACGATGCTAGGATTGGTTTTAGATATGAAATTTGATAGCTCGGTTTTAGTCAAGCAATGATGAGCAAATGCTATGATATCATCGTGATTAAATTTTAACGTTGTTACTACATTTTCATTAATTTTATCTTTTTCTGCTTCTGTTAGTAATATTTTATGAGAATCAACCTTGCATTACAATAACATCAACACTATAACCCAACAAACATTTTCTTACCGCTTCGGCTAGTTCGTTATAATTTACTATATTAACTTTTTGGTGATATTTTATCTCATCAGTCATCTTATAATAATAAATTAGATAAAAATATATTATAATAATGGACTTGATGAAACGACTCGCTGAACTCTACGAAGACGATACTAGTGATAAGGTCGTCAGCGATAAGGTCGTCAGTGATGAGGTCACGCATAGTATTACATTTTCCAAAGATTTCGTAGACAAATCTGTTGGTTATAGTGAAGATGATATTTTGTATAACAATGAATCTGATGATGATGGTGAAATAGTCACTGTTGCTGACAGATCTAATTACAGCAGATCAACAACTAAACGGTATAATGTCAAGTATCACATTGCTAAGCAAATAATTAAATTTAATTTTACCGTTGCCGAACAACAACTGTTCTGGCAGTTAATCAAACCTTTTTTAAATATCAAGATCCCAGGCCGACAGAAAAATATCAAATTCGATTTCATATTTGTCAAGATTTTTAATCTAATGACGATCTCTAACGATCGTAAGCAGTATCTAATATCATTATGTAAACCAGTAAAATGTAAATCTGTCAAACAAAAGTATGAGTTAATTTATAATAGCATTATATCATAATCTGCTTGGTTGGGATCCAACTGTTAAATTTATCACTATACCCACGCCATTTGACTAAACTTTTATCCCCTTTTTTTCTAATCACTTTCTCGATAACAAAAACATCCTGCTCAGTTTTCTGTAGTTCTTGTTCATAAAAACTACCTACAATCGGTTCCCCTGCCAGATCTTTTAAAACATATGTTACAGGTAATGTTAAAAGTACCTTATCAACCACAAATACTTCTTCGCTCTAGTTCGGAGTAAATCCTTTTGCAAATACCTTTTTCATCAAAGAAATTCTAACTTTATCACCAACCTTAAATTTATGTCTGCGGTACATGTTTTCATTTGCTAATATTGGATTTTTAACAGCTTTTTTAGGTGTCATTTTGATGGTTCGATGTTTCGTGTTATTATATTCGCTTACGATTTGAGAAAGGTCATCGATGTACCTGTTGGTGTTTTTAGCTGTCATATGTTTGTGTATTTTCTCGTTTAGCGTGCGATTAAATCTCTCAACAACAACGCTTTTACCTTCGTTTCCTGTAACATACCTTTTTATATTATTTTGTTCTAGAAACTGTTCAAACTTTTTGTTAAAAAACTCAGATCCGTGATCAGTCCAGATTTTGTTTGGTTTTCTTTCTGTACTCGTTATTATCTGCTTTAGCGCATCAGTCATTGAAGTTCCTGTCTTATCTGAAACAGGTACACTGAAAGCGTATTTTCTAAAAACGTCTATAACATTAAACAAATACCTTTTTGGAGCGCCATCAGCGCCAACGTTAAACTGAGCTAGATTGGATACATCCACCAAATCTATTGCCCAGATATCATCTACACCATTAGCGACAACTTTACGTCGTTGGAACTTTTTTTTTAGGTCTGTGTAGTTCGACTGCAAGATCATCGTATACTTTATTTCGCCGATCGTGAGGTGATTGACGAGACTCTCCGAGTCCAAGTTTATATTTTGCTCCAATTATTCCCTGAACAAATTTTCTATCAAAACGTTCTCGTAGATTTGTTGGCTTCATATCACGTAATTCGTCTAACATTACTTTATCACAATCTAATTTTGAGTTTTCATGATCACGATAACAGATATCATGACGCATTGCTATTGCATCCACTTGATTGTAAGGCTCTTGTCCTGGCAATGGATTGTCGTTTTCATCTAGTTGTTGATGTAGCGGATTCCATGGACCAGTATACCGATGCCCTGGCAATGTCCAACCGCCTTTTGGTTTTGGTAATTTTCCAATTAGTTTATGTATATCTATACCTGACCCTATTATTTCTCTGTTGTTACAACATTGACAGTATGCGACAATTTTATTTTGCTCAATACACAAATCTCTGTCAGAATCACAGTTGCATATCATTCTATATTTTTAGTCGTCGACTAAAATAATATTAGGATAACCAGATCCAAGCGACGTCGCTGGAGATACTATCGCTGGGGACGTTTTCTTTAAAAATGTATTTTTTCTTTTTCCACAGATTGCACAAATACTTTTTAATATTATCCTGTTGTTTTTTGTTTTTTCTGTTGTTTCATTAATATTTTCTGTTTTAGTTTTACACTTGAGACAGTATGTTGACATTATTATACTTGTAAGTTTAGATAAAAGTAATTGCGATCTCATCATTAGCGTGAGAAGGTTGCTTATCAAACTGTAAAATAAATTTTAAAAAGTTAAGATTTCTGCTCATCTGTCGGATAAACATAATACAATAATATCCGCAAGCAGACGTTCCAACAGGTTGGAGTTGATTTGACGAATAATACACCTTTTTAAATTTTTTGTTCATATACTTTTTTATTACATCGCTTGGAGGAAGTCCAAACGAGTCAAAATAATTATTATTATAAACTGCTACCCAATGTGTGCCGGATCCGTCATTGAAATCTTGTATATTAATAACACACGAACTTACAGCTGATGGTGATTTTATTGCTGCGAGCTCATCTTTAGAATAAACTCCGTGAAATCCAGGAACCGCTTTTAACTTATCAATGATATCAAAATTACTCAACGGGGTCGACGAGTTCCTGGTAATGTTAGACCACGTCCGATTCCTAAAAGATTTGGCAGCAGACTTCCCGCTAGTCCCGCCAAAAGTGGAGCGAACGGAATAATTCCTCCTTGTTTTGTTTGATTGCATATGCATTTGCACTTTGGTGTTGGTGATTTTGTTTTTGTTGTTTTCTTTTTTTTTGTTGATGGTGATTTCTTTTTCTTTTGTGGCATTATAATATATTATTTACATAAAATTTACAATTTTTTTATTCCACTTCCACGAATGATACCATTACCTTTGACTGCTTTCTCCGTTGCGCCAGATATTGCTCCAGACGCTGCTGCTATTCCTAATGTGCCTAAGACTGGTAAAAGTTTAGGTATTATTGTACTAGTTAATACTGATAATGCCGGACCAAGAAAACCACCTTCTTTTGCCATCGCTGTCATTTGTGCAGCACTCAAATTTAAAACAAAAGTTTTTTTTACGATCATACTTTTTTACTTGATTTTTTGTTAGCATTAATTTTGTTAAAACACCATCAGAAATATTAGGATTGATTTTTAATGATACCTGTTCTCGCTTTGCAATAGCAGCTACTAATTTTTTGACCTGACCATCAGTCAAATACACTTCTTTTACAATATACCTTGCCATTTTATATAACAACTGTAGATTAAACTTGAACTGTCATTTTACCTCCAATAGAATCTACCGTGATAAATCTATCACTAATCACTAATGCGTATACGTACAACGGCGCTACTGGAACCGCCCCAAGTGTCCAGGTAATTTCAATATCCGCTGTGCTGTCTACAGCTCGCTCGTTATGTTTACTAACATCAAAATGAAATATAGGATAAAGCGTACGAAATTCCTCTGCTGATATTTGAGTTCCATCTTCAACATCTTGATATTTTTGCATTGCGTCAAGCAGGTACATGTACGGTCGAGAAATATTTTTATTAACATCATCAGCAAAATTGCACTCGATAGCTCGTTCTGGATATTGCTTTGAATTTAATCTAGCGTATATTCGTCTGACATCAGCGTGGTCAAATACTGCATTATTTTGTTGTTGGTTTCCTCGTCGAGCGTGCTGTTGAAATACGACAAAGATATTTCTCGGCAGTTGTTCGCTTGATGTTGTTGTGACCCTCCATGTGTAGTCAGTAGTATTTGGAACCGCTGTCTGATATACTTTATGCTGCTTAAAGTAAATTCTATTCGTATGCTTATCAAGCGTACTATTTAATTCTGACATTTTAGTGATTGATGGTGTTATACGTGGCATCCACAAAGCGAGTTTGTTTATGATAAACTGTACATCAGCCCCTCCAGATCTAAACAAGCAATCGTTTTGGTCTGCTCGATCTAAAATAAGAGTATGTTTTACTCCACGGAATACTTTATCATGATCGCGACAAAAGCCGAAAATTGTGCTTAGCGGAAGCATCATTGTAATTTGACGTGATCCTGCTGCAAGTTTTCTTCGACTAGCAAAGCCTTCGTTATAACGTGGATTTCTCACGTCAAGTGTGTTAAGAAGTAAATTTAACATTGCAGTACCGTCTGCAGCTGCTCCTGGTGGCGTTATATTTAGATTATTAAAAGCTGCTGTAAGAGAAACTCTTGTAGCGTTTGCATTAGCATCTGCAGCAGGTGCGACAATATCTAGTGCAGCAGCATTAGCAATGAGAAAATTTCTCACAATTACAGTATTTTCATCAGCATTAGCTCCATGTACTATAGCGCCTCTCTTTAAAAATTCTGTTGATTCAGCTATACCCCGTCCAGTATCTTTAAACCACATCATATTAGTTGCAGTTGATCTCGAGTAATCGTCGGAAAACGAGATAATATTGAAAATTGTACTTGCAACTTGTAGATGACTTGAAATATCTTCTACAGTTTGATTGGCCAGTTGATATCTAGCACTTTTGAATAAACACCAGCCGTTATTTATACGAGCTACTTCTGCTCCAACTACAATTGCAGCAGGTGGATTGGCTACTGTCATAATCTGACCACGAACTTCTAACATAGCCTTATGTGGCAGTAGAAATACATCTTCGTCTCTAGTGTTAAAGGTTCTAATACCAGTTTTTTTTGGTTCGTTAGAATTTTCATCAAGGTACTCAACAAACTCGAATTCTGTCACATCGTTGTCGATGTCATAAGTTTCTGTTAAGTCGAGATAATTTTTAACAGACATTTTATTTTATTAGATTATACAAAATTTTATTGCGGCATTGTTACTTTAGATATTAATTTTTGTATGATCTGCTCGCCCTTTGGTGATAATAATTTTTTTGTTGTTGTTATCATAGCTTTTTGAGTTTCTTTTGTTGGAGCGATTTCTGAGATAGCTTGTTTTATTTCAGATGCAGTCGGTGGATCTCCTTTTATTTTATTAGCTATTTTTTGTCCCACCGCAGTCCCAGCGGCAGATGCAGCCCCAGTTGCAAAAGCTTTACCCGCGTCAATAGCAATTGGTGCAACTTTACGCGCTAGTCCTGGAATATTTTTAATAACTTTAGTGAATATATTTCCAAAAAATCCTCCTACTATTTTTCTTCGATAAACTTTTTTTCTTTGTTTCATTATATTTGATGTTTCATAATTTTTACTTTTGCTCGCGTAGATGTAAATAATAAGTTACAACTTCATTACTAACATGTAACTGTTTTCCTGATTGATCTGTCAACTGCATCCTTATACTTGATATTTGATCTTCAACGTTTAAAGGATAATATATAATATGTCGTGGAGTTATTTGCATGAGAGAACCTGGCGGGACTTCTGGTGAGAAACTGTAAATCGTTTGACCTTTGCTACCTTTTGATGTATAAGAGCCAGAAGCAGTAGAGCAATTTACTAATATTGTATTTACTTCTGTTATATTTGCTGGCAGTTCACTGTCATATGTAATAGGCTGATCAAGTGCAGTGTAAGTTTTTTCAGTAAATCCTAACAGTTGTGCAATACTTCTTTCTCTTGGTTCAAGATTGATTGCTATATTTTTCAAAGTTGTCCTAGTTCGCAATGTGTTATAATTTGCTGCTAATTCAAAATTATCAGCCACACCGTTAGCTTTTGTTATGAGCTCTTTGATTGTCTTGTTTAGATCTTCAATATTATAAGCTCCTTGCGGAATTTTTATTTTTTTTGTTGTAGATATTGGAGATGTTGTAATCATAGTAAAATACATTTCATCGTTAACATCATTTTTCACGTTAGGTATAGCATTCCAGCAAGTACAAGAAATTAATCCAATTTCATATTGTTTTGTAGGATCTAGTTGGATAGGTGGAATATAATTTACTGAAAAATTTGCGCTATCTTCTGTAGACTCGCTAGAGTTTAGTAATAATGTTGTTTGCATTCCTTTTATATTATATCATTTTATAAAATTAAGTCGCGGTGTAAAGTTTCATATTCGTCAGATGTTAATAATTCACTCGATCTTAGATGATCAAGTATGTCAATGATTTCATTATCAAGTTCAACACTAACATTCCCAGCTTCCTTTGATGATATTAATAACATTAATCTACCTATCATTTCAGTAGTTGAAGTAAATACTTTTACACCAGTTCCTGTTCTTACTCTACTTTTTTGTATACGAGATTTATCAAAAGTAAAAAATTTCCTTCTAAAACTCCAGCCACTACCAAAAGGTTTTGCTCTACTATTTTCTGCTGTCTTTTTAAACGTGAGAGCAATGACACCGTTTCTCATTCTATTATAAAGTGGAAGCATATCATCAATTTCTGTAACCGTGTTTATTTCATCTTTAGCAGCAGCTCCGTTTTTAAATATTACATCTAATCTATCGATTAATACTTGATATTCTGCATCAGTCCACCTGCTTATATTATTAATATCACTTATATTTTCTTTGTTTAAAAAATCATCATATTCACTACCTTTTATCTCATCATTTGCTTTTTTTATAAAATAAAGTCTTTGATCTCCAACTTCCATAAACTTTACTGTAAGCTCACCAACTCTTTGTTGCACCTCTTTGATATCTTTTATATCTCCTGATAAACTTGTTATAATATTTGTTATTCCTTGCGTTGTTAACTCTGCTAATCTTCGCTCAAGTTCCAGTGGATTGTTTATCAATCGATCTGTTTCAGCTTGTCTAACCGCAGGATCAGCTATATTTGCTGTAAGTGCCTCAATCAGTTTTCTTTTTTCTTCATCAGATCTAGTAACAAGTTTTGCAGCAGCTGCTTCCTGTTGTTCTCTAACAATTCCAATCAAACCTTTTTCCTGTAGTTGTTTAAGTTCTTCTTCTGACAGTGGTTTAGTTTCAGGTTGTTTACCTAATAATGCTTCAGTAACCGGCTTGAAAATTGTAGCTGTTGCTTCTGTAGCAGTTATTTGCCCACGTCGTGCTTCTTGTACTTTTTGCTTAAGTGATGCCTGAGATTGAGCAAGTTTTTTTAGATCTTCTATGTGTTGTCTGTATCTTGCTCGTTTGTCCATTATTATAATTATAAATTTTATAAAATTGAAACGCTTTACTGTAAGTAACTGTTAATACAACAGCGAAACATTTTAGTTGGATCATTTGTAAGTTTATCAAACAAGAAAAGGTTGTATTTATCTTTTGTAGCATTACGGTAAAGTTCAATAAACTTATCTTTTGTCACGCCACCGCATTGCTCGCTTGCAATATTTCTAACGTCAACATTATCCAATCCTGGAAATAAAATAAAACAACCCGTATTTCGCCTAATAAACCTGTCAACATTATAAAATCCTTGAGCGAGATAAACGGAATTACACTGTTTGTTACGTGACAGTGAGAAATATGATCTTATTTTGTTCATCTCCATGTTGTTTAGCGGAATATCATCAAAAACTACTATCTTATGTTCATCTGCATCAAGTTGATTAACTGGAATAAGATCTTCTGGCTGCCTAATTATAAAAAAATCTTCACCAGCTTTAAGATCATTACGAAGCTTGTTATTATACTCACTTAATAACTCATACTTATCTTGCTGTGGATTGATTGTGTAAATATAAACTCTATCGTAGTTAAAATTATCACCAAGAAGCAAGTTCATAAGCAAATTTGTTTTCCCCGATCCAGTTCGCCCAACAATAAGATAATGACAATCAGGAAGTTCATTGTTATGTTTATGCTTCACTAGTCTCTCTGTATCAAAGTTAAGTATCGACGATTTTGCCATTTTGTATAATATTAAACTAGTGTTGATAATTTTATCTAGGACAGTAAATAATGAGTTATTATACAAAATTTGGAACATTATTAGGAGATTTATCCACAGGTGACTTATCCAAATATGCAACTCTTGATCGGCTCAAAAATGAAATCAATAATTTACTAAATCTTACCAGCGTAGATCCAGATGAAGTTGTCATTTTCCAGGATAAAGAAGGACGATTAAAAACGAGTAACGTAAAACTGTCAGATGTAGTTGTACGAAATCCAAGTGGGAATATTGTTATGACACAAAACAAGATTACAGATCTTGGAAACCCAACTGAGGATGGGGATGCTGTCACTAAAAAATACGTCAATGATTGGGACGCTTCAATTACTAATGAAATCACAGCGCTCAAAACTGATTTTACCAGTCACGTGAACACATTTTTAAGTTTTCGCAGAAACATAAACAAAATTAGAGATGAATTTTTTGGAAATCCATCAAATGTTAGCATTACACTCGCTAATATTAACACAAATCTCAATGATATTAACACAAAACTCAATGATATTATTAGTGGAATTCCTAATATTGCTGAGAAAACGAGTATGATTAAAATTCCTCACAAACAGATTAAAAATATTGTGTATACTGTTGCATCTGGGTCTAGTACATGGACGAGGCAAAATAATTCTATCAAATACACTGCAGAAGTTACTGGTATGTATAGATTGTCAGTGATTAGCACTGTAAATTTTAAAATATATACCACATCATCTTCATTACGTAATTTTAATAGGTCTTCTGGAACTGTAATTATATTATTACTAAAAGGTATTGAAAAAGAATTTTCAATTGAACTGGTTGATACAATTCCAGTAGTTGAAGCCGATTATCATTGGTGTTTGGAATTTGTAACTGATTTATCATAACTATGTAAATAAATATTATAATGAAAAAAAGTATAGTTGATTTTAATCATATTTCAAAAGATATTTCAGAACAGGATGTGGACGCACTAATACAATACTATAAATATTATCACAATAAACATTGGTGTGTTAAAAAATGTTACAAATACTACAACAAGATCCTTCGAGTAATATCATATCTACCATTGTTAATGACCAGTTCCGGTATAATTTCAAGTGGGATATCGTTAAATCCCTTTTTGTTAATTATATCTGGTATTGGTGTTTCACTTACAGCGGCGTGTAAAAAAGTAGAACCAAGACTTTTGATAAAAAAGCATGGATGTTTAACATCAATTAAAACTTACAAGAAACTACTTGATCAGATCCGGTCTTACCTACGAGGAGTCAAATATAATATGGATGATTTATTACGTGAATTTCGTATTATTGATAATATGTTAACAGACATTCTACCAATGAGGGTTAGCAAGTATGAAAAAAAATATAAAAAAAAATATGAGTAACGTAAAATTTTATCTAAACTTAAGATATAATATAACTAAAATAATATCATTTTCATTCTAATGCTAGTTTAATTTCCACCTTGTTAACTGAAACATTCTAATGCACAGTTTAATTTTCATCCTGTTATCTTGTGGTAAAAACCCGTTTGCCGTCTTTAGAATAATTGTATTCCACACATGCGCTGTTCTAACAAATTAGTCACCTCTGTGTAAAGAGCTTATCGCATTCCAACACCTGTTGTTTTGTTTGGTTACAAAATACCTGTTTACATAGTAGTAGTAGGGGGAAAAAAGAGGTGGGGGAGGGTGAGTCAAAACCCTGTTTTATTTTGGAAAAAAAGGGGGTGGGGTGGGGGATAATTTAGGACTATAATTTATACTTGTTTGGAGGGTAAAAAAAACAAAGTGAGTTGAAAACCTGGTTTTCCTCTAGGGTGAGTCAAAACCCTGTTTTATTTTGGAAAAAAAGGGGGTGGGGTGGGGATAATTTATACTTGTTTGGAGGGTAAAAAAACAAAGTGAGTTGAAAACCTGGTTTTCCTCTACTACTAATCTTTATTTTAAAATGTAACTGTATGATCTTACCCAAACTAATTTTTAACTAATGCAAATGCCAACTATTATTTCATCTTTTCATCAAGATACAACATTTACATTTCCCGTTGATCGGGAACCAATATCTTTAACTGTTACCAACATTTACCATTTTGTATTTAACTACTATGGATTTTTTACTATATCGCTGGTCGATATTGAACCTTTCTTTTTACAAATAAGACCTACTGTATGGCGCTAAATAGCCTAAAGGTGCTGGTGCGCCGTTAAAATTAAATCAATCAATCAATCCAAAAATTCATCATCTAATTATACCGAAGCTTTCCAAAAACTTAAAGCTCAAGAAGAAAAACCACCTTTCAAATTCACATCCAACAATTCGGAAAGTTATAATCGGTTTTTCTCATTATCGGAGCGTAGGGAGGCTTTAGATAAGGCCCATGATACATCCACTGGGCCTGATGAAATACATTACCAGTTTTTGAAACACCATCCAGAAACATCATTAACAACTCTTTTGAAACTCTTCAATGATTTATGGATTATTGGTAATATACCAAAACCTGGAAAGAAGCAACTGTAATACCAGTTCCCAAACCCGGTAAAGATAGCGAAGACCCCAACAGCTACCGACCAATTGCACTGACAAGCTGTGTGTGCAAAACAATGGAACGAATGATCAATTCTCGACTTCTCTGGTACTTGGAAGAAAACAATTTAATATCTCCTTTCCAAAGTGGCTTTCGATATGGACAGAGTACTAATGATCATCTAGTTTGACTAGAAACATTCTTCGTGATACCTTTATCAAGAAAGAACATTTAGTAGCGTTTTTTTTTTATTTAGAAAAGGCTCATGGCACAACATGGAAGTACGTGATACTAAAAGACCTGCACGATCTGGGACTCAACAGCCGTCTGCCCTCATTTATCTCAAATTTTCTCTCTGACAGGGAATTCAAAGTTCGAGTGGGCTCTACCCTCTCCGATACGCACCAGCAAGAGATGGGTGTCCCCCAGGGCAGTATTTTATCTGTGACGTTATTTAACATGAAAATCAATAGTATCTCCAAATGATTAGCTCCCAGTGTTGATTGCTCATTATATGTTGACGATTTTTTAATTTGTTATCGATCAAATCACATGCATACAATTGTGAGGCAACTTCAGCAAAATATCAATAAGATTCAAAGTTGGGCCAGTAATAACGGTTTCAAATTTTCAAAATCAAAAACAGTATGCATGCATTTCCGTCAGTTGCGAAGACATCATGATGACCATAAACTCACGCTGGATGGAACACTTATTCCAGTTGTTGAGGAAACAAAATTCATGGGTATTCTATTTGACAAAAAGCTGACATTCACACCACACATTAAGAATTTGAAAGCTAAATGCTTAAAAGCCTTAAATTTGATTGACGTAATTGCTCACACTGATTGGGGTGGTGATAAAAGAGTCCTCCTTAATTTGTATAGAATATTTATCCGTTCCATCTTAGACTATGGATGCATAGTTTATGGTTCAGCTAGGAAGTCATATTTGAAAATGCTTGACCCAATTCATCATCAGGGAATAAGACTGGCTCTAGGTGCATTTAAGATATCTCCGTGTTAAAGCCTTCTCGTGGAAGCAAATGAACCACCTTTATCGCATCGCAGAGAAATGCTTTCTGCACATTATGCTCTTAATTTACGATCCAACCCTCTGAACCCTGCTTTTCGGCCGTTTTTCATCCAAATTACAAAAATTACGTAAATAAAGCAAATGCTATACCTTCATTTGGTTTTAGAATATCATCCTGCTTTGACCAAATCAAATGTAATCTATCTTTAATCCAGAAAACATTTGTCTCGAAAACACCATCTTGGCTCATTAGGCAACCCCAAGTGATTTTTACGTTACACGATCGGAAAAAATCTGAGACAAATCCTATCCTATTCTTGAACTCTTATCATGATCTTCTCAATGACTTTACACATTATGCTAGATTTTATACAGATGGATCAAAGGTTGCTGATAAGACTGCTGTAGCCTTCGTCAGTGGCAAACACATAACCAAAGAGCGTTTGCCAAATGATGCATCCATATTTTCAGCGGAAATTAGAGCAATAGACCTTGCTCTGACATTTATTAAATCTAAACACATTCTAAATAGTATTATCTTCTGTGAATCATTATCAGTGCTTCAGGCGCTACATAATATCAAACTAGATAATCCACTATTGGTGAATGTTCTGGTCAAAAACTCTGAGCTTAGTGCCTCATGCAATATAGTATACTGTTGGCTACCTAGTCATATTGGTATTAGAGGTAACGAAGAAGCAGACCGGGCTGCTAAGATGGCCCTCTTTTTAGAACCATCGGATTTTAAATTACCATATTCAGATTTTAAACCTTGTATTAAAAAGTATCTACGTCAAAAGTGGCAGGTATCATGGGATGATGCAATCAATAACAAACTTCATGCCATCAAACCAATCTTGGGAGAATGGACTCCTTCCTACATAACTATTCGTAGGGAGGAGGTTGTCATTGCAAGAATCAGAATCGGTCATACATACATTACCCACTCACACATACTAAAAGGTGAAGATCCACCAGAGTGCGTTCCTTGCAATGTACCATTTACTGTTAAACACTTTATGACCACGTGTTCTGACCTGCAAGCTACGTGTGATAAGTACCAGAATGTACACGACATGCTGGAACTTTTTGATGCTATTCAAATCACTAGTATTTTAGATTTCCTAAAGGATGTAAATCTTTATTTTAAACTGTAACTTGTATGATCTTCCCCAAACTAATTTTTAACTAATGCAAATACCAACTATTAATTACCTCGTTTCATCAACATACATTATTTACATTTCCTGTTGATCGGGAACCAATATCTTTAACTGTTACCAACATTTACCATTTTGTATTTAACTACTATGGATTTTTTACTATATCGCTGGTCGATATTGAACCTTTTTTTGTACAAATATGACCTAATGTATGGCTCTAAATAGCCTAAAATTGCTGGTGCGCCGTTATAATTAAATCATTTAATCATTTTATGAAAAGAATAGAGTATAACACACAAACATATAATTTATAAATATTTTCAGTTCCTATTTTATAGCCCGATTCCTTTCGACATTTCATCTTTTTTTCCTTATATTTTATCATTGTTTTACCTTCCAAAGAAAGAAAATTAAGAAACAATATTTGTTTTAAAATGGCGATTGTGTGTGTCTACTTTAGTTCCTCCACATCATATGATCAGCCTTTACTACCACCTCACATTTCACTACACTGTGCGATATATGTGCTGCATATTAAACATGGTCCATATGGATTTACTTCTTGTTAATCTTGCGTTTTAAGCGTTGCAATCTCACTTCTTTATTTGAAGTGATCTCATTGGTAATTTCTTATAACGTTACAGGGGCACCAATTTGAAAACTTATCGACATTTTAACATTTTATTATCGAAGTACGGATCTACGTGTAGTTGTAAATTTATCTTTTTCACAAATTGAAGATTTTAAAAGCTTCAAACAGTCATAGCCTACCACAAGAGTTTAAGAAAACCTTACATTGTTTGTTAAGGAAATTCGCTTTCTAAAACAGTCTGTCATTACGTTGTTTTTATTCGGTGTACAATCTTTATCACAGCCTCATATATATATATATATGTTAATATTATTTAATATACAATAAAGAAGGTTATGATTACTGCATCGGAATGCGTTTGACAATTGTTTCAAAACTTACCGCCTTTTCCAAATTTTCCTTCCTTTCCAGAATGGGTTGTCCGTCTTTCAATTTTTGCACAATATATATGTCAGTATTTGGATCAATCAGATGATTCCTCTTCAAGTGTAAGGTCAGAGCATGTGATTTGAATTGGAGACGAAAGGACAACTGGTCAGGGAGGTCGTGTTTACTGATTGCACGTGTGTTTGCGTATAATGTCTTGGTCACATCTGTCAACCAGACCGTTTCAGCATTGGTTGCTGCTGCCAAGATGATGTTAAGACAGAGGATAGGAATATAAAATAAACAAGCTACCAACCGTCAGTAAGTATCCTTTATACAACACAATAAAAAAAAATAAGTAAAAAGGAAACCAAAATTGCATGACAATTCATATGGTAACCAGGATCATGTATCACTCGTGTTCGTAATATTCAAAACAAATTCAATGCTGAGTAATAAAAAAACACAAACGTATATTAGATATACGGGATATATAAAGTGGTGATGAGTTCATACGATCTTAAGGCAAATCGTAGAATATTACGTCTTTAAACTCTTTGAACAGAGATCCTTATTCCATTTCCTTATCTGATTTTATTAATTGTTTTCTGCTAACATCATTGTAAGATAACATAGATACTTTTGCTGTCAATGTTTGATAAAATCAAGTGTGCATTTTCAAACAAATAAAGAAAATAATATACCTATGATGAAAAAACACATATTATTGATTGATTTAATTTTAACGGCGTACCAGCATTTTTAGGCTATTTAGCGCCATACAGTAGGTCATATTTGTAAAAAGAAAGGTTTAATATCAACCAGCGATATAGTAAAAAAATCCATAGTAGTTAAATATAAAATGGTAAATGTTGGTAACAGTTAAAGATATTGGTTCCCGATCAACGGGAAATGTAAATGATGTATCTTGATGAAAAGATGTAAATAATAGTTGGTATTTGCATTAGTTAAAATTAGTTTGGGTAAGATCATACAGTTACAGTTTAAGATAAAGATTTACTTCCTTTAGGAAATCTAAAATACTAGTGATTTGAATAGTATCAAAAAGTTCCTGCATGTCGTGTACATTATAGTATTTATCACGCGTAGGTTGCAGGTCAGAACACGTGGTCATAAAGTGTTTAACAGTAAATGGTACATTGCAAGGAACGCACTCTGGTGGACCTTCACCTTTTAGTATGTGTGAGTGGGTAATGTATGTATGACCGATTCAGATTCTTGCAATGACAAACTTCTTCCTACGAATAGTTCTGTAGGAAGGAGTCCATTCTCCCAAGATTGGTTTGATGGCATGAAGTTTGTTATTGATTGCATCATCCCATGATACCTGCCACTTTTGATGTAGATACTTTTTGATACAAGGTTTAAAAGCTGTCGTGACTTGGCTGGAGTCACCGACACAGATATCATTGAAGGAATGAAAAATGAAGGTGTCACTGCAGTCCGCAGAATACGTATCAAACGTAACAACAATTTGCAGGACACCAACACCATTATACTCACCGTCAATAAACCAACAGTACCCAAAGTGGTCAAAGTTGGTTTTTGCAAGAGAAAGTTGACGTATATATCCCCAACCCACTTCGATGCTAAAAGTGTCAAAAATGTGGACACCATGAAATCCGCTGTTCAAGAAACTAAATATGTGGTCGATGCGGAGACAACTCTCACCAGGAATCTGAATGCAAAGCAACTCCATATTGTATCAACTGTGGAAAAGAACACCACGCCAATTCCAAGGATTGTGATACCTGGAAACAAGAGAAGGAAATTCAGAGGATCAAATATACTTCCAACATTCCCTACCCAGAGGCTAGAAAGCTAGTACAGTCAAAAATATCTCTTTCTGGCCCATCCTTCTCTACTATAGTGAAAAACAATCCTAATACATCGACGAACGCTCAAACTCAAACAGATATACCCGATTCAACATTAAAGCATAACACCCCACATTACCAAGCACAAAAAACACGGCATCTACCCAAACGACCTTTAACAACAATCAGCAAACTAAGTCACCAAAGAAAAGCAAATCCCATGGAAATAGACAACAAAAGGGGACAGATGACCCCATCAAACTATTCAATAGATTTCGGGACATTGAGAACATGGCTGCAGAAGATACTGCTCCGTGTTCCCAAGGTAGCTCAAAACCTAACAAAAGAATCACACGCGTACTTCCCCCAGATAAATAACCCTATAGATGTTCCCCTCGAAAAGTCTAACCTAAATCCAAAACCTCCATTCTAAATTTATAATGAAAAACACAATAATACAATAGAACTGTCGAGGACTTAAAGCTAATTACAATGAGATTCTTCTGCTTTTCAATAAATATGATCCAGCTTTGTTATGTCTTCAGGAAACCTTTTTAAAAGATAAGGATAATATCACATTCAAAAACTACTCCCTGTTTAACACATACCTACAAAACGTTGACAGGGCCTCAGGAGGGGTGTCTATTGCTGTGAACAATAGAGCCCCACATAGAAACATCCCTTTAAATACAAATCTACAAGCAATTGCTGTAAGTGTCACTCTAGATCGGGTGATTACATTTTGTTCTGTCTACATACCACCAAATACTAAATTATCACCAAACGAATTAGACACACTTGTTCAACAACTTCCCACGCCATTTGTTTTACTTGGTGATTTTAATGCCTATAACATTTTATGGGAATCGAAATACATAAGTGATAGAGGGAAACAAGTTGAAGATTTTGTTGCTAGATACGACTTGTGTCTATTTAATAACAAGTCTCCGACTTATCTGCACCCAGGAACGGGTACATACACTTGCATTGACTTAACAATATGTACTTCTACACTTCTGTTGGATTTTAATTGGAAGGTCGCTGATGACCTTCATAGCAGTGATCATTTTCCAATATATCTTAAGAACACCAATACCAAAATTGATGACACAATTCCACAGTGGAACTTAAAGAAAGCTGACTGGGCCAAATTTGAAACACTTTGTACAATGAGACTTAACAGGAATACCATACTAAATGATGATAATCCAATTCGACAATTTACATCTATCGTAATTGAGATTGCAGAAGAGTCAATTCCTATGTCCTCGAGAAATTCTCAAAAAAGCCCAAACCATGGTTCACTAAAGAATGTTAAGAAGCCATTAAACAACGCCGAGAAGCACTGAACAAATTCAATAATCGTCCAACGCCCGAAAATCTAGCTCAATACCGTATTACGTGGCTAAAACTTGCCGCACGATGAAAGAAAATAAACGAACATCATGGAAAAAATATGTTTCAACTTTAAACTCTCGTTCCTCTATAAACAAAGTTTGGGACACGATCCGCAAAATAAATGGCAAAGGAAAATACAACTGCCTCCAACACCTGAAGCTAAATAACATCAATTATAAAAGCAAGCATGAAATAGCTAATGTACTTGCTGATTGTTTCTCCAAAAATTCTTCATCGTCTAATTATTCCGAAGCTTTCCGAAGACTTAAAATTCAAAAAGAAAAAATACGGTTGAAATTCACATCAAATAAATTAGGGAGTTATAACCAACCGTTTTCATTGTCGAAACTTATGGAATCCTTGAATAAGACCAATGATACTACCGCTGGGCCTGACGATATACATTACCAGTTTTTAAAACACCTTCCAGATCCAACCTTGAGAGTTCTTCTGGAAATCTTCAATGATTTATGGATTACTGGCAATGTACCAAAAATTTGGAAAGAAGCAATAATAATACCAATCCCCAAATCATGCAAAGATAGCACAGATCCTACCAACTACAGACCTATATCACTAACTAGATGTGTATGTAAAACAATGGAACGAATGATCAATTCTCGGCTTGTATGGTATCTGGAAAGCAACAATTTAATTTCGCCTTTCCAAAGTGGCTTTCGTCATGGTCGTAGTACCAACGACCAACATTTATTCGTGATACTTTCGTAAAGCGGTTTTCTTTGATCTGGAAAAGGCCTATGACACAACACGGAAGTACGGGATACTAAATTACCTACACGATCTGGGTCTAAAAGGCCGACTGCCCTCATTCCTATCAAACTTCCTCTCAGACAGGGAATTCAAAGTACGAGTGGGCTCCACCCTCTCTGATATACACGATCAAGAGACGGGTGTACCCCAGGGCAGTATTTTATCAGTGACGCTTTTCAATATAAAGATTAATAGCATCACCAAGTGTCTGATGCCAGGTGTGAATTGCTCACTATATGTTGATGACTTTTTAATATGTTACCGATCCAAACACATGCATGCAATTGAAAGACAATTACAACAAATATAAACAAAATTCAAAATTGGGCCAATACTAATGGCTTCAGATTCTCGAAATCAAAAACTCTCTGTATGCATTTCTGTCAGTTACGAAGACATCACGATGGACCTTATCTCACGCTGGAAGGAACACCTATTCCAGTTGTTGAGGGAACAAAATTTTTAGGCATTATCTTCGATAGAAAACTGACTTTTATTCAACATCTGAAATATTTGAAAGACAAATGTTTGAAATCTCTTAATTTACTTAAAGTAATAGCGCACACTGACTGGGGTGCTGATAGGAGAGTCATACTCAATTTATACAGAACATTTATCCGCTCCAAATTAGACTATGGATGCGTTGTTTATGGTTCAGCAAGGTAATCGTATTTAAAGATGCTTGACCCAATCCGTCATCAGGGAATAAGACTTGCCCTGGGAGCATTTAAAACATCCCCGTGTGAAAGCCTCCTCGCCGAAGCGGATGAGCCACACCTATCACAACGCAGAGAAATGCTTTCCGCACAATATGATATCAAATTAAGATCCAGCCCTCTGAACCCAGCATTTTCGGTAGTTTTGGAACCAAAATATAAATCCTTATATGACAATAAAACCAAATGTCATACCTATATTTGGCATTAGAATATCACAATTTCTCTAAAGTACTCAAATTGATTTTTCAAATATTCTGAAAGCCAACATCTCCGAAACACCCCCATGGCGATTCAGCAACCAAGGGTAATTTTTACTTTACATGATGGAAAAAAATCGGAGACAAACCCTTCCATTTTCCACAACTCTTACCATGAACTCCTCTCACAATTTGAAAAATATACAAAAATATATACCGATGGATCAAAAGATGAGGAAAAGGCTGCTGCAGCCTTCGTAAGTGGAAACAACACAACCAAAGTTCGCTTCCCAAATGGTACATCCATTTTTTCAGCTGAAATTAGAGGAATAGACCTTGCTTTGCAATACATTGCAAGCAAGAGTATTTCAAATAGCATAATATTCTCCGACTCACTATCAGTACTTCAGTCACTACATAACAGAAAACTGGAGAATCCATTATTAGCAAATATTCTCCTTAAGCATACTGAGCTGAGTACCTCCCACAATATAGTATACTGTTGGTTACCCAGCCATGTAGGAATTAAAGGCAATGATAAAGCAGATCGTGCTGCTAACATGGCCCTATTACTAGAACCAACTGATTTTAAAGCACCCTATACTGATTTTAAACGTTGTATCAAAGACTGTTTACGCCAGAAATGGCAGGCATCTGGAATGATGCCGTGAATAACAAACTTCATGCCATCAAGCCAACCTTAGGAGAATGGACCCCTTCCTACAGATCCATCCTTAGAGAGGAGGTAGTCATTGCAAGAGTTCGACTCGGTCATACTTATTTAACACACTCCTGCATATTAAAAGAAGAAGACCCACCAGAGTGCATAGCTTGTAATGAACCATTCACCGTTAAGCACTTTATGCTGGAATGCTTCGATCTTGAACCTACGCGTAATCATTACTACATTGTGCAAGACATGAGGGAGCTCTTTGATACAGTTAACATTACCAACATTATAGACTTCCTTAAAGAAGCAAACATTTATAGTAAGTTATAGCTTTTATTTTATCACCTTGTTTAGTTTTGTGTTATATTTATGCAGTCGATAGATTTTAATTGCCAATCATTTGTTTTCGTTATCATACATTTGCACACCCCGTTGATCGGGAAACTTTTAATTATTTACAATCGTTCACATTTTTATCGGTTTACCTTTTAACTCTTTGGTCTCCAATCGCTGGTCGATAAAATTATTTTACCATTTATAAATGAAAAAGGATATAAACTAATGTTTGGCGCTAAATAGCCACATATTGCTAATGCGCCGTAAAAATATAAATCAATCAATCAATCAATACACATTATGATTGATTTTATACTGATGGATCAATGGTTGCTGATAAGGCTGCTGCAGCCTTCGTCAGTGGCAAACACATAACCAAAGAGCGTTTGCCAAATGATGCATCCATATTTTCAGCGGAAATCAGAGCAAAAACACACATAACAGACTCTTTACCTTTGTGTTAGTTATATCAAATTATGGATTTTAGAATTACTTGTTGATTGGATTAGAATCTCTGATTAATAATGAATGAGATTACGATTACAAGTAGTGGTAATAATAGTTGTATTAGAAGTACCATTTATAATGCTATTAAAAACTAAAAATAACAAAATTAATAAGAAGAGCCAATATGCTCAAAGGACAGAGAATGTTGACATTTAATAAATTATCCTGTTAATCTAAGATTTCGCAAATACTGTAAACAGTAAATGATTTTCATTAAATAGTGTCTCCGCAGACATTAGTTTAGCATACAAGCTCACTTTACACTTTATCGATATATTTGTGTGTGCGTGGCACTATATATATATATATATATATATATATATATATATATATATATATATATATATATATATATATATATATATATATATATATATATATATATATATATATATATATAACTGGGTTAGACTGATACTTGCCTTTCGGATAATAAGCCGAGAGAAAGACGACAAAAACAACTAATTTAGTCTTCATTGTCAACTATATGACTGACTGGAGTCAATGGAAGTGTTCTGTTTTGCCTGTTACAGTTAGTTAATATATACAATCGGTTCGGTGTAGATTATATAATCAAAGCGTATAATATTGCTCATAGACATTTTATAATCCAGAATTATAGTACAATCTCTTAAAATCATATTGAGCAACGTCACGATAGAGTCACTGTATTGAGGATAAATTGACTGACTCTTTCGTTTATGAAAACTATTACCTATTACGGCAATATGTGAAATGTCCTTTCATCATAGTATTTATGTATGTCCACAAGCCATAAATAATAAAATCCAACCAATGATGATTGGTGTAACCAGTTTATTCAAGGCTTATCATTTTCATTCTTCAAATTCACAGACACCCTAATATCGCTGTGCAGTCAGTAATATCAACAGCGTTTGGTTCATATTTACTATATTGCGTAAGAAGTCTAAGTTTGAGAAAATTATATTCGTATTGGTTTGAACCCAAAATAATCTAAGGGATTATTATATTGATGTAAATCTTTAATTCGAAAGAAAAACTGTTGTTACTTTAAAAATAAATATATATTTATTCGTATGTCAATGCTTCTACCATTCATCTGCTTATTAACACACTTCCACACTCTACACATTCTTCTAATTGTATTAAAATTTTCTTTGCCGCAAAGAAAAAAGAATGACTCAGTTATGAGAAACACTTTTAATCGAGCTTTAGTAATTCAATATTGATGTACGGGATAAAACATATTACAAAGAATTGCATAGTATGATGATGTCATTATACGTTATGCTTGCTAGTAAAAGTGCAAGGTTTACAATGAGTCGCCAGTTACAAAGAATAAATGGAACTAACGGCTTACCTCAAATTCAGCAAAACAAAGAATTTTACCCATTCCTGTCAGTAAGAGTTCCCTTCTTCGTGATGAAATTTAAACTTAGATTAGAGCATGAATATTTGTAAAACAACAAATAATATTGTCTTTAAAAGACTTAATATCATTATATATTTGCAACTAGTATTTTTTACAAGTGTTATTTTTATTGTTCTAACAGATCTCGTTCAACTCCATGTTTATCTTGTGTATCTTAATGTTTTATTTTAAGCTGGTGTATTTTATCCTGGAAACATAAAGCATTTTACAACTAACGGATAGCTAAGACAAGAATGTGTATCAGAAGACTGATGTTTATGTCAACCCAACTTTTGTCATTAGGCTTAGAAACAACTGTTCACACTTTACAAAAATGCCTGGATTATCCAGTTACGAACTCGACACGATGAACATTTGTTTCAGCTTGCGATGAATACGGAACGAAAGTAAATCTAATGTGACTTGTCATTGTAGTACTTCAACCAAAACTAATACTGCCATTTCAAATATGTTTTGCAAATATATATTAAATTATCCCTAACCCTACTCGATAGTATGTAACTCTTATTTCTCCTTAAATAAAACGGATGACCTGGCTTCGTCAGAGATAATTTTAAACACAAGGCAAAAAAAAAATGATCAATCTGTTGATCTAGAGTTGCTACACTGCATTAAAATGTACTCCACATTAGGTTAGGAAAATAGATTTAGTTTATCTCTGTTCAATATATAAAAGATAAATAAACAAATGAAATTATCTTTTCCCAGACCAAACCAATGCAAATATCATTTCCCAGACCAACATTCAGATGTAATATTCAGCAACCTAAACATATCATAATATTAATATAGATTAAGATACATTGTTCTTAAACTTTAACTCAAATACTGTGCATTTATTAGTATTATTATTACTTAGTTTTTTACCTTACGATTTTTACCGCTCATATAGCATTTTTAGTTCCATGTGTGTCATTATATCTTTTCAAATAATATGACATATCAAATATTCCTTATTTGTGTGACATCTACAGTTGAAAGACACCATGTATTTTACCTTGCACATTTTGTTACAATCTTTTGTTGTCATCACTCAATCTTTATTTTATTTATTATTGCAATCTTTGCAATAACAACTATTGCAGTTGAATTTACGTACGCCTTTTTAAATTTACTGTTTCAAATAACTTTTAGATTTGAATGCTTATTTTTCTTGTTCTTATACAATTATATTTATTACCTTCATTTTGTAACACAAATCACATAAATTAAAAACGGACACTCTATGCAATTCGTTGTTGTATATTAAACAGAATGTCAGCAATTCAATACTACAAAAGAACGCATGTTTAAAACAAAAACAAATGGAATGATCACCATGCCATCAATAAAATGTAAAACTCAATAGTGGTAACAGTATTATACAACTGGGAAAACGTCGATAGGTGTCTATAGAAAGAAAAGAAAAACGATCTGAGACATAAAATAACCAGCTACAACAAAACCAAAAGATAATAAATAAAAGTTTCTTGAAACGTAAGTATGTAGTTGGTGGTTATTTAATTTAATATATTTTCAAGATGTGGCAATCATTTGAACCTTTTATATCTGTACATCAGAATATTTACAGGTTGGGTAGCTTGCAAGTTTACTTAGACGGCTTTAAACTAGCTTAATTGATTTTTTTATTTTCATAACAGATATTTTTTAATCTTTTTCTTGCATTTAATTGAACTAGTAGTTCTTTACAAGACCATTGTTGTAGTCGTATTCTTAAGAATTATCACTACAAGATATTGAGAACAAGAAAGATGTTATTTCAATATACTTTGCAAAAAAGAAACTAATTAGTTCATAATAAATGTTTTAACCAGTCTAGTATCTCCCCAGCTTTCGTATCTGTGCAATTTTAGATATTTTAGGCCATGCATAGACTTTAGAATTGCTGACCACAATGACACTGAGGTATATTGATGCATAAGTTTCATTCATTATATGACAGCATAACAATGAAACGTTTCAGATGAATATGATACCTTTTCGCACGTCAAAAATAATATTACATACTTTTCTTACATTTGATAGTAATAGAACTGAGATAAGCCCACACAATGTTTTATAATATGGAATAAATGTTTTTCAAACTTGTGGAAACACTTGCCATTCTTATAACATTAAATTATATCGAATCTATGTTATTTATGTTGCTTTAAATTTTTTATTTGCTGCCTTTGCTCAAGCAGTGGACTGACTGACTCTTGTATAAGTTCGTGGAACTTGTTGAACCACATAGGCATATGAACATGCAAAATGATTATAGTATGTATGCTTAATATAGACAATGTATTTTAGTGAGAAAGGTGCTAGCTATTTGTTTAATGCTTTGAAATTGTATCATATCCTATTCAGATCTGACAAAATATGCTGACATAAGATGTTGCGGTCCACATACCAATATTCATATCGTTTCCTTTATCATATTACCAGCAATGACAATTTAAAAAAAAACGTATAATTGCAGTTCCTTCAAAGCTGAACTATTTTAATTTCCTACTGTTTCATCGGGAGCAATGCAATCTTCGTAATAGTATTGCAAAATAATAAAGATAAATTTTTCACATCTTATTCTTCACTTCAATATTGAACGTCCAATGTAGCAATGTAATTGAAATGTATCACTATCACCTTTAATGTCAAACCGTAATATTGATATATACTGATTGCTAAATGTATGAATAGCACACTATTTAATGTAAATGTAGTGAGCTATTTTGTACGATTTGCAGCTGCTGTTAGGAGTGCAGTAAAGGCCTCCATCAAATCAATATATATTTCTGCAGTACGGTCTATGTGTTATATGGGTTCCAACTTTCTCGGAACCTTGCTAGTAATTGCATGTTTCATTTATCTGCCTGTGTACAGAGAGGTACTATAATAAAATACAGCTGTTTCTTTTATTTGTGCGCATACATGGCCACGCATACTTAGAATTGTTGTCCATTAGTTGTACATTGTTTTTATGATATAACTCCTATATTGCGACATGCTGTGCCTGGGCCTGTTAATGTTATTATAAGTATTGTTGATGATTATTCTGTAATACTACAATTATTATGATCATGAGTAGTAGCAATAAAAAGATTAATTGATGGCTGTATATGCAGCTCTTTTAAACAAAATAAATCTTTCAAATATATATAATAATTTTCCTATTTGAGAACGAAAGAAGGTAAAAATGACATAGACCTATCCCAAATTGGCAGCAATTATAAAGAATTGAACTTCTGTGAGTCTGGCTAGAAAGATGAAATCAGATAATAGATCACACAAGACAAGATTTGGTTTAGAATAAAGTACAACGATCTGATCACGACCATAAAGGTGTTTACTTCCCATTTTTATAGTCTTACGAATGGTTTACGAACTTACTAAAATGCTCGTAACGTATTTATGATACTTAGAAAAGAAACTACAATTGCATCTGGCAGCTTCATTTTCAAACAGGCTTCATTTTTAACACTGAACGTTCACTACATAATTCGGGAAATTTCATTGCAAGCAGTTACACACAAAATATGTGCAGCAACTGATCATGCAACCTTAGAGATAATCTACAATCTCTGAGTTATCATATCAATGAGAAAATATGAGATCTTTGCATTTACTAGTCTAACGCTACGTACGAACACGCACACGCACAATTAAATCCATGAAGTGGACCTATACGTTAAACAAATATCAGAAGCAATATCTAATGAGAATCATTTACTAATTAAAGCATTTGCCAAATATCATAATAACAGTTAAATTTTGCAAATGTCGATATTTTATTTCCTTAAGACAAGTAGCTCTCCTTTTCTTTGATAAAATGTTTTTGTCAGCTTTAAAATCATCTTTACTAACATGCTGCTGCTTTTACTGTCCATCTGTCTATTAAATTTATGCTATTCTCTATAATAATTCCGTTAGATATTTTTTAATACAACATCGAAACATTTTATTCTTATCACATGTTAATTTATCAAACAAAAATTAATATTCGTTTGCCGTCGCTTTATTATATATTTTAACAAATGTATATTTTGTTACATCACTATATTGTTCGTTCCTGACATTTGTGTCGTCAACATTGTACATTCCTGGAAAAATATATAAAATAATCATTATTTCGTCAAATACATCTGTAAAATGTTAAACCCTTGTGTGAGTTAAAAATAATTACATTTATTATAACGCGATAATGAAAAATATAATCCGATTCTGTTCATTTCCTTTTTGTTTAGCGGAATATTATCAAAACATCTATCTTATGTTCGGAAGAAAATGGTTGATTAAATGGAACGAGTTCTTCTGGATCTTATTTTTAGTAATATATCCTCAAGATCTTCACAAAGTTTGTCATCAAAATTGTTAAAATGTAGTCCATACAGATGAATTCTGAAATATAATGTTATCGTAGTTGAAATTATCTCCGAGAATGAAATTCGTACGCAAGTTTTTTCCCGCAATAAGATAATGATAATCTGTAAGTTCATTTTTATTTTTTGTTTCATCAACCGCTATGTATTAAAATTTATCATAGACGATATAGCCAATATTGTGATATACTTTTATGTTAGATAAAATTGTCAGACAATAAATAAATAATGAGCTACTAGACAAAACTTGGAACATTAGTTTAAAATTCATCGTCTAAAGCTCAGCAAGTTGATGTATCTAAATATGCAACTCTTGGTCAGCTCAAAAATGAAATTAATAATTTATTAAATATCAGAAGTGTTGATCAAACTGAAGTTATTGTTTTACAAAATAAATAAGGATGATTAAAGACAAGTAATTCATAACTCTCAGATGTACTTGTACGAGTTCCCACCACAGTTGTTAGTAATATGCCTACTTTTGCAGATGAAGGTAAAATACAAGATTCCGGCAAGTTAGTTCATAATTGTATTAAGAAACCTGGCAATTACTTTACTTGTGTTATAATGATGAACAAGAATATAATTACATATCTTGGAGTCCCAGCTACAGAATCAGATACATCGACAAAAATACGTCGATGATCACGAATATAGGTTCGCATTAGTGCGAGGTGGTAGCATGCGTGGATTTCTCAATATGGACAATAATGGCATGAATAATTGCAGAACACCATAATCAGATTTCAACGCTGCAACTAAAATATACGTCGACGAGAGCCACATTCGGACAGTTACAGCAATAACAACAAACAAAAATAAAATTACAGCACTTAAAATTGATCATTGTAATCACATAAAAAATTTCCTTTATATTCTTTGAAATACAAATAGATCGATTAATTAATTTTTGGGAATTTCAGCGGTTGTAGATATTAAACCCGCTGACATGAACACTAAAATAAATGTGACATTCTTAATATCGTTCAAAGCACTAATTTTGTTAAACGGTACCACGGACAAACCAAAGATATTGTATACACTGTATAATTAAGGTCAGCAACATGGACGCCGCAAAATGACACTATTAAATATACCGCAGAGGTTTCTGGCATGTACAGGTTGTCTGTGTTCAGGTGTGCAAAATTGAATACAATTACTACATATCTATGGCGTTATTTAACCGATATGTTTTATGAAACTGTAAATGTAGAGCAACATAAAAGGTGGATAGAGACCTTATATACGAAACATAACTGTTTCAGAGGGACTGAAACATAATGTCGATGAAATTAAACCAAACGACTTCTCTAATTGGGTCAGATTATTTTTACATACTAGTTCCTCAGCGATGGTTATCCCCCTTATTTGCTGCTATATATTAAACTATCAGTATAATATTATCAATAATGAATATTGGAAAACCATATTCAACTAGACTATCTCGAGAGGGACTAGAGGCAATTAAAATATTTACCTCTTCCTGATTATGTTAAGCAAAAACTGCAATCGCGTCAGCAGTCTCGGCAGGAATGTACAGAGCAATTATACAAAACAATTCTATCTCCTAAATCAAGTTAAAAGAACTATCGAAAGTAAGTGAAAAGAAGACGAATTTCTAGACGCTTGCCACGGGCGTACCTGAGAGTGGTTTAGAAAGTGACCTTATTACTTGTCCCAATAACGTTCTTGCTGATGTTGATATTCTAGAAATACTCAATGGTAACAGTTCATCACAAACCATTCATGAAAAACATGATATTTGTAAACGATTATTTACCGGCTGTCTCATTGATATTACTGTATATTCGTCCCTCATTAATGCAATCGCCGATGACTACCACAGCGATTAGATACAATTAGTGATAAACTAAGTTAAGAATAAAATGATCGTGCATGGTATTCAACATGGAACTACCATGGTCAGGATAATAAGTTCTCATTTACCAGTATACAAAACAACTTGCGGAATTGGACTTGGTAATGTTGGTCAGGGTCTGTTTAGAAGACGAGCCCTAAGAAGTCTTTATTAAATCTCTCACCTCCTTTTACTTTATTCTTGTATTCTATATTCTTGTATCTCGTTTGATACCACCGTTGCCCCTATATTCTAATCCTATATATTTCCCTTTCTTAAATCTTAGAAGACTTCCTAGAAGGCGGTGGCTTAACGGGTCAATCAGGGGGTAATTTGAATGACCTTTGAAATTGGCGACTTCAGGGTCAACCAAAGGTAATTTTTGCCAACTGCGTATCGTATATGTGTATCCCTGGCACTTGAAAAGTGTCCCCTTGGTGGGTGGGGAGCACGGGTGCTGAATCTTTCAAACTGCCATCATGGAGAATTAAAAAAAAAACACCGAAACGAACCAAAACTGTGTCATCAGAGTCGGATGATCAACCATGTAGTGTTTATTTCCTCTCTTCATGGTCATCTACTCGAAAGATGAATCTAAACAACTTAACACATTGTCAAAATTTATAGTCGAAAAGACTATACTTGGACTAGTCGGCAAGCCGAAAAGTGTGAAGAAGCTAAGATCAGGTGACCAACTTGTAGAGTGTGAGCGCAAAGCTCAAACTGAAAATATACTGAAAATTAAGACCATTCACGATATTCCAGTAACCTGCTCAGCCCACTCTACACTTAGTACATCAAAAGGCATCATTCGCTGCCGTGACCCTGCTGGAGTCTGCGACAAGGACATCGTCGAGGGCATGAAAACTGAAGGTGTCACTGCAGACCGTAGATTCCTATCAAACGAAACAACAATCTGCAGGACAACAACACTATTATACTCAATTTTAATAAGCCCATATTACCTAAAGTGGTCAAGTTTGGTTTCTTACAAGTTAAGGTTGAGGTGTATATATATATATATATATATATATATATATATATATATATATATATATATATATATATACACATATATATATATATATATATATATATATATATATGTGTATATCTATATATGTCTGTATATATATGTATATATGTATGTATATATATGTGTATATGTATATATATATATGTATATATATATATATATATATATATATATATATATATATATATATATATATATATATATATAATCCCCTCCGATGATACAAATGCCAAAAGTACGGCCATCATGAAGACAGATGCTTTAGAAGCCAAATCTGTGGCCGGTGTGGCGACTCCTCCCACCGGGAATCAGAGTGCAAGGCCACTCCGCACTGCGTAAACTGCGGCAAAGAACATCATGCTAGTTCCAAGGAATGCGACACTTGGAGACAGGAGAAGGAAATCCAGAGGATTAAATACACTAATAATATTCCCTATCCAGAGGCCAGGATGCTTGTTCAAGCCAGATCATTCCCCGGCCCATCCTTCTTAACTGTAGTGAAGAGCGGCAAACTGTAAAAGAATCTTAAAACCTTGGTTCACTAAGGAATGTACGGAAGCCATTAGACTACGTCGAAAAGCTTTAAACGTCGCACAATCAGGGAAAGTAAAAGAGCATCATTGAAGAAATATGTTTCTTCTTCAAACTCTCGTTCCTCTGTTCAGAAGGTTTGGGATACTGTACGCAAAATAAATGGAAAGAACAAACGAAACCCTCTGCGACACCTGCAACTAAACAATAACAACTTTAATTCAAATCGTGAGATAGCAAATACTCTTGCTGACAGTTTCTCCAAATATTCAACATCATCTAATTATAGGGAAGCCTTCCAAAAACTTAAAGCTCAAAAAGAAAAGTCACGTTTAAAGTTCACATCCAACAACTTGGAAAGTTATAATCAGGTGTTCTCATTATCGGAGCTTAGGGAGGCTTTAGATAAGGCCCACGATACATCCACTGGGCCTGATGAAGTACATTACCAGTTTTTGAGACACCTTCCAGAATCATCATTAACAACTCTTTTGAAACTCTTCAATGATTCATGGCTTATTGGTAATATACCCAAAAACTCTAAAGACGCAACTGTAATACCAGTTCCCAAACCCGTAAAGATAGCAAAGACCCCAACAGCTACCGACCAATTGTACTGACAAGCTGTGTGTTCAAAACAATGGAACGAATGATCAATTCTCGACTTCTCTGGTACTTGGAAACTAACAATTTAATATCTCCTTTCCAAAGTGGCTTTCGATATGGACGGAGTACTAATGATCATCTAGTTAGACTAGAAACATCCATTCGTGATACCTTTATAAAAAAAAACATTTAGTAGCGGTTTTTTTTGATTTAGAAAAGGCTTATGACACAACATGGAAGTACGGGATACTAAAAGACCTGCACGATCTGGAACTCAAAGGCCGTCTGCCCTCATTTATCTCCAATTTTATCTCTGACAGGGAATTCAAAGTTCGAGTGGGCTCTACCCTCTCCGATAGGCACCAGCAAGAGATGGGTGTGACCCAGGGCAGTATTTTATCTGTGACGCTTTTTAAAATCAAAATCAATAGTATCACCAAATGCTTAGCTCCCGGTGTTGACTGCTCATTATATGTTGACGATTTTTTAATTTGTTATCACTCAAAACACATGCATACAATTGAGAAGCAACTCCAGCAAAATATCAATAAGATTAAAAGTTTGGCCAGTAATAACGGTTTCAAATTTTCAAAATCAAAAACAGTATGCATGCATTTCTGTCAGTTGCGAAGATATCATGATAACCCTAAACTCACGCTGGATGGAACACTCATTCCAGTTGTTGCGGAAACAAAATTCATGGGTGTTCTATTTGACAAAGAGCTGACATTCATACCACATATTAAGAATTTGAAAGCTAAATGCTTAAAAGCTTTAAATTTGATTAAAGTTATTGCTCACACTGATTGGGGTGCTGATAAAAAAATCCTCCTTAATTTGTATAGAACATGTATCCGTTCCATCTTAGACTATGGATGCATTGTTTATGGTTCCGCTAGGAAGTCCTATTTGAAAATGCTTGACCCAATTCATCATCAGGGAATAAGACTTGCTCTAGGAGCATTTTAGACATCTCCTTGTGAGAGCTATCTCGCGGAAGCGAATGAACCACCTTTATCGCATCGCAGAGAAATGCTTTCTGCACATTATGCTCTTAATTTACGATCCAACCCTCTGAACCCTGCTTTTTCGGCCATTTTTCAACCAAATTACAAAGCTTTATACGTAAATAAACTAAATGCTATACCTTCATTTGGTATTAGAATATCATCCTGCTTTGACCAATCAAATGCAATCTATCTTTAACCCAGAAAACATTTGTCTCGAAAACACCACCTTGGCTCATTAAGCAACTCCAAGTGATTTTTAAGTTACACGATCGGAAAAAATCTGAGACAAACCCTATCCTATTCTTGAATTCTTATCATGATCTACTCAATGACTTTACATATTATGCTAGATTTTATACTGATGGATCAAAGGTTGCTGATAAGGCTGCTGGAGCCTTCGTCAGTGGCAAACACATAACCAAAGAGCGTTTGCCAAATGATGCATCCATATTTTCAGCGAAAATCAGAGCAATGGACCTTGCTCTGACATTTATCGAATCTAAACATATTCTAAATAGTATTATCTTCTGTGACTCATTATCAGTGCTTAAGGCGCTACACAATATCAAACTGTATAATCCACTATTGGTGAATGTTCTGGTCAAAATCTCTGAGCTTAGTTCCTCATGCAATATAGTATATTGTTGCCTACCTAGCCATATTGGTAGTAGAGGTAACGAAGAAGCAGACCGGGCTGCTAAGATTGCCCTATCTTTAGAACCATCGGTTTTTAAATTACCATATTCTGATTTTAAACCTTGTATCAAAAAGTATCTACGTCAAAAGTGGCCGGTATCATGGGATGATGCAATCAATAACAAACTTCATGCCATCAAACCAATCTTGGGAAAATGGACTCCTTACTACAGAACTATTTGTAGGGAGGAGGTTGTCATTGCAAGAATCAGGATCAGTCATACATACATTACCCACCCACACATACTAAAAGGTGAAGATCCACCAGAGTGCGTTCATAGCAAAGTACCATTTACTGTTAAACACTTTATGACCACGTGTTCTGATCTGCAGCCTACGCGTGATAAATACTATAATGTAAACGACATGGAGGAACTTTTTGATACTATTCAAATCACTAGTATTTTAGATTTCCTAAAGGAAGTAAATCTTTATTTTAAACTGTAACTTGTTATGACCTTACCCAAAACAATTTTTAACTAATGCAAATACCAACTATCATTTACATATTTTCATCAAGATACATCATTTGCATTTCCCGTTGATCAGGAACCGACATTTTTAACTGTTGACAACATTTATCATTTTATATTTAACTACTATGGATTTTTTACTATATCGCTTTTCGATATTGAACCTTTCTTTTTACATATATGACCTACTGTATGGCGCTAAATAGCCTAAAAGTGCTGGTGCGCCGTTAAAATTAAATCAATCAATAAATCAATCAGTAAAAACAATCCATATACCACAGCAGTAACTGGATACCCTCGCTCAAAATACGGTTTATCAATACCAGTCAGTATTCCAGGTTTGGATTTGTTACTTAATAATATCGTTTTATTATTTCCAGACTGTATATGAATAGGTTCTCATTTGTCACGATATCTCCAAATATTATCGTCTGTCTTCACAATAAATGGTGGTTAATAATTACTTCTGCCCGTTTGGCGTTCATCACATTAATAACTTTTCCCACTCTAAAAGTTGACCAAACATGCACAGCACCATCTTCACGAAATTCCGTTTTGGCCTCAAGGATATGTTTAGTTATATCAGCATTTGTTAAAGCTCGATCTTTCATCGAAACACTAAATTTATATCCTAATGGTCTGTCAGGATCAAATCTAGTAGCAGATGGTTCAATTGCTGATAATTCTTCCATTATTATAATTAAGACAAATATTCAAATTGAAATTTTGTATATAATATATATATATATATATATATATATATATATATATATATATATAAAGAATACAAATCATATGGCGAATAACAACCCTCTCAAGCGTACTGGATCCACCAAGGGATCACGTTTGTCAGGGATTAATTAAAATAGATGCAATAAACTGACGACGAACAGTACGAAACTAGTAACTAACTAGCCTAAGCGCTTTCGACTCTTAATGAGTCTTTTTCAAAGGCAAATACAAAACATAGTTACGACAAACAAATAAACACAAAAATGTTGCCTTTGTAAACCTCTACATTTCTATCTTCACATGTGCTAAAACTATAAATACAACCAGCTTGTATAGACTAGTTGCTGAATCTGAAAACGTTGTATAATTCCCAAAAAGTCTTCAAGCCAAAGCGACATCTATTTTTACTTTGTGTACATACATATATATATATATATATATATATATATATATATATATATATATATATATATATATATATAAATTGAAACAGAAAATAAATGTGGTTAAAAATTGGACATATTTCTTATTGTAATAAATCATGCGTAAACAAATACTGCGGTTACCATATGCAGAGTATCAGACATGGAAGTACTGGACCAAAACCATGCATTCAATGTGGTAATGGAGTTAAAGGCGGCACAGAATTATGCGCAAAATGTGGAGGTAAAAAATATTGGGAACTTAAAGAATATTATGACAAAAAAGATACAGCGACAGGTAAATCTCCTATAAAGACAGAAAATGATTATCTAACCAGATTTCAAAAAGAATGATTTGGACAAATAAATATTATATACAAATGGAACAAAAAGAATTTGTGAGACATCCAATATATACGAATTACGAGGCATCCAGAGATGGTGGTATTAGACATTGTAGACTAAAGAAACCACTCGGTTGTCTTAATAATGTTGGTTATTTTAAATTTAGTATTGGTAAAAATAAAAGTTATTTTTCACACAGGTTCATATACGAATGTTTTTTAAGGGATAATCACAGATGTATTTATTATTGACCACATTGATGCAAATCCTCAACATAACGAAATTTCTAACCTGCAAGCTATTACGCAGAGTCTTCCAGACGTGGAAATACAGGATCGTATAAATTATTCGGAAAGAGGGCGATTAAATCCATAAATACAGAAACAGACCAAGAATTAACTTTTCCATCAGTAAGTGCAGCAGTTATATATATATATATATATATATATATATATATATATATATATATATATATATATATATATATATATATATATATATATATATATATATATATATATATATATATATATTCATCCTGAATCGGTGCAAAGAGTTGCAAATAAAACATATAAATCTGCATATTCAATAAAGTAGGACGAAAGGATTATATTTGAGCATATATAATAACTGTCTATTTTACTTTATATTCTATCAATCTTGCAAAGGGTTTTGTTTAGCTCTCTTGACTGTGTCAGGGGTTTTTTCACTATCGCTATTCTCAGTTTTACTATCATTTATTACAGAATCAAATAGCATAATCTTCCTCAATTGCATCACATGATTGTCTATCATTTTTTTCTTTCATATTCGTGAGATAATGCGCATTTTATCTTTTCGATTGAACACGCAAGAGGCGCAAATAGCTTTACTTGTGTGTCGTTCACCAATTGTAAGGATTCTAACATAGAATTATAAATTGACTATAAGAATCTGTAATTGGAAGATAATGTGAATTAATTTTGAAATTTTCTTTGTTGTAACGATTCAAACTCACACAAAATTTTTTCAGTATCAAGACCTTCAGATAACTATTCTTCCGTCATGTTTTAATTTTTCAATAGCAGAAACAATAGCTTTGATATTTACAATGTTCTCTCTCTCTATGTATATATATATATATATATATATATATATATATATATATATATATATATATATATATATATATATATATATATATATATATATATTTGTTTAAAATAAAAAATAATATTAAATTGACTTAACTAAAGAAAATAAAGGTCATATCTTTCAGAAATATGCAGATTTTCTATGATTGAGTCATATATTCACATGATTTATTTATAAAAAATCTGAAATTAGGCCCAAAAACAAAATAAACTTTATATTATTTACGTTCAGAAACAAAAAGTAAGATAAAATTGATATTATTTACGCTAACAAACAAAAATTAAAATAAATTATTATTTATACTCAAATCTGTAAATGTGAGAAAATTTATGATTGAGTCATATATTTACACGACTTTCTTCAGAAATCTATAGATTTTGTAAAATCGAGTCATATGTTTGGATGAATTATTTCAGAAATCTGTAGATTTTTTAAAATTGAATCATATGTTTGCACGACTTCTTGCAGAATTTTATAGATTTTGTAAATTTGAGTCATGAATTATTTATAAAAAATCTGAAATTAGGCCCAAAAAACAAAATAAAATATAATTATTAGTACGCTAACAAACAAAATTTAAAATAAATTATTATTTATATGAAAACCTGTAAATGTGAGAAAATTTATGATTGAGTTATATGTTTGCACGACTTCTTTCAGAAATCTATAGATTTTGTAAACTCGAGTCATATGTTTGCACGACTTATTTCAGAAATCTGTAGATTTTCTAAGATTGAGTCATATATTTACACGACTTATTTCAGAGGTCTGTAGATTTTGTAAAATTAAGTCATATGGTTGCATGAATTGTTAATAAAAAATCTGAAATTAGGCCCAAAAACAAAATAAATTATTAATTATATTAAAATCGGTAAATGTGAGAAAATTTATGATTGAGTTATATATTTACACGACTTATTTCAGAAATCTGTAGATTTTCTAAGATTGAGTTATATGTTTGCACGACTTAATTAAGAAATCTGTAGATTTTCTAAGATTGAGTCATATATTTACACGACTTATTTCATAAATCTGTAGGTTTTCTAAGATTGAGTCATATATTTACACGACTTTTTTTATTTAAAATAACATTTAGCTTTAAAATATCTTCATTTTTGTTTCTCCTACTCTACGAACATATGTACAAATTAATATGTAACGTCTCCCCGCGCAGTCCACAATTTTACCATCTTGATTTGTGAGTTTGAAATTCATTCTTGACAATAACGGATTATGTACGCACAGGTAAACTTGATTTATTGGCTCAGATACAATCAGCCAGCCTGGAGGGGATTGGATACTAGATGAGTATAATGTATACCCCTGCTGGGCTTGGTTAGACTTTGAAATATCGACATGGTAGCTACTATCAATTATATCGCACGTTAAATTCAGTGCGATGGTGGATGTTATATTAGCAATATTAGGCGAGATGTGACGACCTGCACCAAATTGGTTATTATTATATTTCAGAATTACTGGTGGCGATATTAATTTTTTCCATGAGTCGCACATTCCTTTAAAGTGTTCATCAATAAGATCATTAATTGATTTTGTTAGCCCCACAGATTCGAATAATGATGAATGTTGATAGCTGTTGTGCGTTTATTTTATAATGTTTCATAAACAATCTCGCTGCTGAATAATTATTGAAAACGTTCATAATAGTTTTATTGATAAGATCAAGGTCTGCTGCAACGACGTTTAAAAGATGTATTGTTTCGATTATTTGCATTTTCACACCCTCAGAATAATGTTGAGATATAGAAGAAAATAATCTTTTTAAATTGTTATAAACATTTGTAAATTCAGTGTTTACATCATCTGAGTATCTTTTAAAGAAATTTTCATTAACAGGGTAATCTTTACCTGTAAAATATGCATGATATTCCATATCAGGTATTGTAATATATTTTACTCTGAGGCCATAATCATAATTTCGTTCGGTCTTTTGATATTCTGGTTGTTTTCAAAATATTCGGTTATCTGTTTTAAACTCTTCGATTTTGGGCTCTGTTGGAACTTGATAATCTGGCGCGACTTCAGGCCAACCTAGTACTGATCTAATCGAACTCTGATAAATATCTACATCATAGTCAGGAGAATTTATTTCAATCACCGATGAAAATGTTGGTTCGTAAACAGTAATTGCTATTTTAGACTCTTTCCCGGTTAAAGACTTAATTCTGCGCTGGAATTTCTCATTAATATGTTCTAACTGATAACTGCCAGTTGGAATGCTAACAACTTGCCAATCGGGAGTTCCATCAGATTTATTTTTATTTGCGAATACTAATGAATTATTTGGTTGTTGTCCACCAAATGGTTTTGATCTAATATTAGGCCAGCTATGATAAACACGTAACTGAGCTAATGCTATCTCTTTTACTGGAATTGCAGTTGGAAAGTTAACGCTAAATTCAGGATTGGTTGAACTTATCGATATCTTAGTAGTTTTTGAAGGAGTTGTATTAGCGACGATTTGCTGTAATAACTCTCTCGACTCAGTTGCTGACATTATTGTTATTATTATTGTTTAATTCTCCATTTATTTTGTCAGGAGAATCACTAACAATTTTGAATGCTTCATCGTATATTTTAATTATCGTTACGAACTCCTCGTCAGATATTTTACCATCAATGAGATAAGTGGAAATATATCCAGATAGTTTAGAATATGTTGCTGTTGCTGTGTGCAATTTTATCATATATTCACGCAATTTATCAATCGCACATGTAGCTATCTTTTTAGCAATAATATTAAAAATACCTGCTATAATAGTAGAAGTTGAAACAATAATTGTTATAATTGCCGGAGCTGTCATCGTTAATGTTGATAATATTAATACACAATTATATTAATGACGACCATACGTCTACGATATTTGTTTTACTTTTATTGTATAATGGTCGATGGTATTTCATAGTTTGGCCAGATATTCACATGATTGATTATATCTGTGACGTTGAACGTCGATAGATGACGTAGTTATTTGATGCATTATACTATGACGTTAAGTAATTAATTGAGCTACAAATTCCAAACACCACCAGTAAGCTTGAGGTAAATTTTTACTCGATGATTCCAGCGTAAACGTTCCTTCAGAATCTTTACCTAATAACACAGATATAGTTTTAGAAAAATCACCAGTTGATGGAGATGTAGTGGATATTTTAAAATCTGCAACACTAAGTACGGACATCCTATATATACAAGTAATCTCTGCAGTATGTTTGATGGTATTATTTTCTGGAGTCCACGATCCAAACCCAGATGCAACTGTATACACAATATTTCTTATCTGATTGTGAGGAATTTTAACCAGATTAGTTTTTGAACAATATCCGGAATTCCACTAATAATATCGTTGAGTTTTGTGTTAATATCAGTAAGTTTTATATCAACATTTGGTGGACTTCCAAAAAATTCGTTATTAGTCCTATTCACGTTTCTACGAAAACTCAAAAGTGTGTTAACGTGACCGGTAAAATCAGTTTTGATCGTGAGTATTTCATTAATGATTGGAATCTGTTTATCATCGACGCATTTGTTTAGCAGCATCAAACTTAGATTATGGTGTTTTTAAATTACTAATACTATTATGATTCATATTGAGAAATGCATGCATTATACCGCCATTGTTTAATACGTACTTAGATTCTTGATCGTCAACATATTTTTTTTGTTGTTGTAACATCATTATCTGTAGTTGGATTTCCAAGATCTGTGATTTTATTTTTGTTCATAATAACGTCTCCACTAAATATACCGCCAGCTTTTCTGACATAATCGTTAACTGACTTACCGGAATCTTGTATTTTACCCTGATCAGTAAAAGTAACAATATTATCAGCAACTGCAGTAGGAATTCGTACAAATACATCTGACAGTTGTACTTTACTCGTCTTTAATCGTCCTTGTTTGTCTTGAAAAACAAACACTTCATTTTGATCCACACTTGTAATATTTAATAAATCATCAATCTCATTTTAAGTTGATCGAGGGTTGCATATTTAGATAAATCACATGATTGCTGAGCTTTATCACGAGCAGATCTTCCGTAAATATCTACCATTTTATTTTACTGATGTCTGTTTAAATGTGACAATGTGGTATATTCATGCACGACTTTATGAGGTGGTTTTCTTGGCGATGCCAGGGATATAGCATCAAGTACATTAAGTACTTCACGACCACATATTGGTGGATTAGTTAATGTTTGTGTTGGTAACATTTAATACCAGATTGGGGCAGTATTATTACTGACATAATGAATAAATTCTTTTGGTGGCGCTAATCCATATGAATGAAAATAAATAATTCTACGTGGATCAAATGCATACGTTACCCAATGGGTACCTTATCCAGAGTTTTGATCCAGATTTATAATATCTGTTTCAGTATTGCTTGGTTGTTTTGGTAATTGATCGCGCATGAAAACACCTCTAAAGCTTTTTATTTTTCATTTTTTAACAGCATCGAGTAAATCAAAATTGGACAGAGGCGAGATTAGTAAACTGTCCCTGGAAGTCTTAGACCTTTTCCGTACCACGAAGGCGGGGTCCCTGGTAATCTGAGACCTTTTCTCTTTTTAAGATGTTCGTTTTATTCCCTGTCCGGTCGCTTTCTTTAATGCTATTCCAGCGGTTGTTCCAACAGCGCCTAATACAGCTACTTTTGCAACAGCTGGGGCTGCAGCGGCTATTAATGCTGGTATAGCTGCGAGAAGGGGAAATATACCACCAGTTGTAAAAGTATCCTTAATAGCACCTGCAGAAAGATCAAGTTTGACACCTTTATTTGAGTTTTTTGCTTAAAGTTTTTGAATTGACGATCAGTTATCGATAATTTATTTGAACCATTCATGTGTTCCTTTTTTAATGATATTGTTATTCCACAGTTATTATTTGATGCTGAGTGCAGTCTTTTGACCTGACAAGGAGTCAGGGTAACATTAACGTGATTATATGGCATTTATAATACTGATAAATGATCTAATTACACATTACATATTTCCTTCTGGAGCATCAACGATTTTCATTCGTCCACCAGAACATTCTATGAGCATTGATTTATCGCTAAGTATAACAGCAATTGCTCTGTAATTATCAATAACTCCTCTATTAACACTAGCTCGAAAATGTATATCGACTACTGATTGTCTGGTCAAATCTAAATGTTCGAGCGAAAAGTAATAAATAGGATATAAGATTGTAAAATCTAGTTATGATATTTATAATCGAGTATCAACATTTTGATCACGACCCATGAACGACATAAGACGATGATATGCACGTGCTACATGATTTTGATCAAAATTAAGAAATATATCCTCGGGTGGTTCTTGATGTCCATTTATCCTTAAGGAAATCTCAGAAACACCGAGTTTATCAAATATAATACTACGCGTTTGATCATTTACTCGTGCAGCGTTTTGTAATGCAATAAATATGTTTTGGTGCAGAAACACCTTGCTGAGAGGCTATCTACAAGGTACATAAACCGTTAATATTACTCTGGATAGCATCTGTAGTCATTGTCAGCCATAATGGAATTGATTTACCGCCTTGACTCATAAAAGAAAATAATCGTTGTTCTTCAGATATTGATGGGGTCATTACAGAAATCCAGAGTGTAAGTTTTGTAAGAATTACCATACAAGCATCACCTGCGGGTCTCCATATTGCATCATCATCTGCAGCTTTTCCTACTAGTACAACTGAATGTTTGGCTCCGAAAATGACTTTTCTGACAATTCTAGAGAATCCAAAGATGTGTGATAGTGGAATTGCACCTGAAAATATTCTTATATTTCCTTTTAACATCGCTCGACGTGATCTGAATCCTAAGCTGAAATCAGAATCTATATTAATAATCATTCTTTCTACATCTGCTGGGGCGTTTGTAGCAAAAACCTGTGGTCGTCCTATTTCATATTGCTGATGTTCTGGAGAATCAGAAGTATCCTTTACAATCAACATTGACGGAGCAGGTGATCTTGAATAATCGTCGCTGTATCTTGCAAGACCAAGTATGGTTGTAGCTACGTCAACATCTTTTTGATTGATTGGTTTATACTTTTACGGCGCACCAGCACTATGTGGCTATTTAGCGCCAAACATTAGGTTATATCCTTTTACATTTAAAACTGGTAAAATAATTTTATCGACCAGCGATTGGGGTCCAAACAGTTAAAGGTAAAGCGATAAAAATGTGAACGATGGTAAAGTATTAAAAGTTTCCTGATCAACGGGGTGTGCAAAAGTATGATAACGAAAACATATGATTGGCAATTAAAATCTATCTACTGCATAAATATAACACAAAACTGAACAAGGTGATAAAATAAAAGCTATAACTTATGATAGATATTTGCTTCCGTAAGGAAGTCTATAATGTTGGAAATGTTAACTGTATTAAAGAGCTTCGTCATGTCTTGCACAAGGTAGAAATGATTACGCGTAGGTTGATGATCGAAGCATTCCAGCATAAAGTGCTTAACGGTGAAGGGTTCATTACAAGCTATGCACTCTGGTGGGTCATCTCCTTTTAATATGTAGGAGTGTGTTAAATGAGCATGACCGAGTCGAATTCTTGCAATGACTACCTTTACTCTACGGACGGATCAGTAGGAAGGGGTCCATTCTCCTAAGGTTGGCTTGATGGCATGAAATTTGTTATTCACGGCATCATTCCATGATGCCTGCCATTTCTGGTGTAAACAGTCTTTGATACAACGTTTAAAATCAGTATATAGTGCTTTAAAATAAGTTGGTTCCAGTAATATGGCCATGTTAGCAGCACGGACTGCTTTATCATTACCTTTAATTCCTACATGGCTGGGTAACCAACAGTATACTATATTGTGGGAGGTACTCGGCTCAGTATGCTTAAGGAGAATATTTGCTAATAATGGATTCTCCATTTTTCTGTTATGTAGCGACTGAAGTATTGATAGTGAATCGGAGAATATAATGCTGTTTAAAATACGCTCGCTTGCAATGTATTGCAAAGCAAGATCTAATGCTCTGATTTCAACTGAAAAAATTGACGTATCATTTGGCAAGCGAACAGTGTTTATGTATTTTTCACTAACGAAGGCTGCAGCGGCCTTTTCCTCATCTTTTGATCCATCAGTATATATTCTTGTATAATTTTTGAACTGAGAGAGGAGTTCATAGTAAGAGTTGAGGAAGATGGACGATTTTGTTTCCGATTTTTTTCCATCGTGTAGCGTGAAGGGTACCCTGGTTGCTTAAGTAGCCATGGAGGTGTTTCGGAAATGGTTGTGTTCAGAATTTTCGAAATACCAACTTTTGCACTATCAAGGAATGGTAACATTTCAAAGCCAAAGGTAGGTATGACATTTGGTTTATTGTCATATAAAGTTTTATATTTGGGTTCAAAAACAGCCGAGAAAGCAGAGTTCAGAGGGTTTGATTTTAATTTGAGAGCGTATTGAGCGGAAAGCATTTTTCTTCGTTGTGCTAAAGGTGGTTCGTTCGCTTCAACGAGGAGGCTTTCATACGGAAATGTCTGATATGCTCCCAGGGCAAGTCGTATTCCCTGATGATGGATTGGGTCAATCATCTTCAAATAAGACTTCCTTGCTGAACTTTAGACTATGCTACCATAGTCTAGTTTCGAGCGAATGAATGTTCTGTATATACCGATTATGACTTTTCTATCAGCACGCCAGTCCGTGTGTGCTATTACTTTAAGTAAATCCAGAGAGTTGAGGCATTTAGCTTTTAAATTCTTTAGGTGTGGGATAAAGGTCAGCATTCTATCGAAGGTGATACCTAAGAATTTATTTTTCCTCAACAACTGGAATAAGTGTTCCGTCCAGCGTAAGACTTGGTTCATCATGATGTCTTCGTAATTGACAGAAATGCATGCATACAGTTTTTGTTTTCGAGAATTTGAAACCGTTGGTATTGGCCCAATTTTGGATCTTGTTTATATTTTGTTGTAATTGCCTTTCGATTGTATGCATTTGTTTGGATCGGTAACATATTAAAAAGTGAATAACATATAGGGAGCAATCCACACCTGGACTCAGACAATTGGTGATGCTATTAATTTTTATATTGAAAAGCATTACGGATAAAATACTGCCCTGGGGCACACCCATCTCTTGATCGTGTAGATCGGAGAGGGTAGAGTCCTATCTTTGAGAAAGTTTGATATTAATAAGGGCAGTCGGCCTTTTAGACCCAGATCGTGCAGATCATTTAGTATTCCGTACTTCCAAGTTGAATCGTACGCCTTTTCCAAATCAAAGAAAACAGATACTAAATGTTCTTTCTTGATAAAAGCGTTGCGAATAAATGTTTCAAGTCTAACCAGATGATCATTGGTACTATGTCCACAACGAAATCCACATTGGAAAGGAGATATTAAGTTGTTGCTTTCCAAATACCACACTAGCCGAGAGTTGATCATTCGTTCCATTGTTTTGCACTCGCAGCTAGTTAAAGATATTGGTCTAGAGTTGCTAGGATCTGCGTCATCTTTGCCTCGTTTGAGGATTGCTATTACTGTTGCTTCTTTCCATATTTTTGGTAAATTACCAGTAATCCATAAATCATTAAAGATTTCCAGAAGGACTGTTAGAGATGTCTCTGGGAGGTGTTTTAAAAACTGGTAATGTATATCGTCTGGCCCAGCGGATGTATCATGAGCCTTATTCAAAGATTCCATAAGCTCCGATAATGAAAACAGTTGGTTGTAACTTTTCGAGTTGTTCGATGTAAATTTCAACCGTGTGTTTTCCTTTGAGGTTTTTAATCTTTGGAAAGCTTCTGAATAGTTAGACGATGAGGAATTTATGGAGAAACAGTCAGCAAGCACATTTGCTATTTCATATTTGGTATTAAACTTGTTGTTTTTAACCTTCAGATGTTGGAAGGAATTGTATTTTCCCTTTCCAATTATTTTGCGGATCGTGTCCCAAACCTTCTTTATAGAGGAACGAGAGTTTAAAGATGAAACAAATTTTTTCCATGATGCTCGTTTACTTTCTTTAATGGTGCGGTGAGCTTTGGCCCGAATAATACGGTATTGTGTTAAGTTTTCGGGTGTTGGACGATTATTAAATTTGTTTAATGCCTATCGGAGTTGCCTAATACCTTCTTTACATTCTTTAGTGAACCAAATTTTTTGAATTCTTTTGCAATTTGGAGAGGACTTAGGAATGGATTCTTCTGCAATTTCAAGTAAGATGGATGTAAATTGTCGGATAGGGTTATTGTCGTTTAGGACTGTATTCCTGTTTAGCATAGTTCTAGAGAGTCTTTCAAATTTGGCCAAATCGGCCTTCTTTAAATTCCATTGCGGAACTGAGCCATCACTTTGTGGGTGAATATTTTCAAGGGATATTGGAAAGTGATCACTGCTGTGAAGGTCTTCAGTGACCTTCCAATTATAATCTAAAAGCAGCGAAGGTGAACAAATTGTTAAATCAATGCACGTATATGTACCCGTACCTGGGTGTAAATATGTTGGTGATTGGTGTTATAAAGACACAAGTCATGTCTTATAATGAAATCTTCAACCTTTTTGCCCATGGCGATTATATGGTTGGATTCCCATAAAATGTTATGGGCATTAAAATCCCCAAGTAGAATAAATGGTGTGGGCAGTTGTTTAATTATGTTGTCTAGATCATTTGGAACTAAGTTGTTGTTTGTTGGTAAATAAATAGAACATAATGTAACCACTCGATGCAGTGTGACGCTTACAGCTATTGCTTGTAAATTTGTATTTAAGGGAATAGCGCAATGTGTAGCCCTGTTGTTTACAATAATGGAGACTCCTCCCGAGGCCCTGTCACACCCTTTGGAGTAGGCATTATAAGAAGAGTAATTTTTGAATGTGGTTTTATCTGTGTCTTTTAAAAAATGTTTCCTTCAGACATAGTACTGCAGGATCATGTTCGTTAAAAAGCAGAAGTATGTAATTGTAATTGCATTTAAGTCTTCTACAATTCCATCGTAAAATGGTTTTCTTCATTACAACTGTATATTAGACCTTTCGAGTGGCAAATAATTTGGTTATTTATCTGGCGGAAGTACGGGGGTGTATCTTTTGTTGTTGGATCTTGAGTTACCCTGAGAACATGAAGCAGATTCCTCCGCCTCCATGTCCTCTAGGTCTTCAAACCTGTTGTGTGTTTTTATAGGTTCATCATACCCTTTTTATGCCTATTTGTTTGAAGCCTTTACTTGCTATTTGGTGTTTTTGGTGGTGAGGTAATGTTAAATGTTGTTTGTGTAGATATCGAGTTTTTCTGCGGTCTATAGTGTGGAATGTTCGATTCAGAATGGGGTTCAGGCGGGTTTGTTTGAGTTTGTGCGTCCTTCGTTGCTTTTTGGCTGCTCTTTACTACAGTTGATCTGGCTTGAACAAGCATCCTGGCCTCTGGATAGGGAATATTATTAGTGTATTTAATCCTCTGGATTTCCTTCTCCTGTTTCCAAGTGTCGCATTCCTTGGAACTAGCATGATGTTCTTTGCCGCAGTTTACGCAGTGCGGAGTGGCCTTGTACTCTGATTCCCGGTGGGAGGAGTCGCCACACTGGCCACAGATTTGGCTTCTAGAGCATCTGTCTTCATGATGGCCGTATTTTTGGCATTTGTAACATCGGAGATTTGGTATATATACCTCAACCTTAACTTGTAAGAAGCCAACCTTGACCACTTTAGGTAATATGGGCTTATTAAAGGTGAGTATAATAGTGTTGGTGTCCTTCAGATTGTTGTTTCGTTTGATACGAATCTACGGACTGCAGTGACACCTTCAGTTTTCATACCCTTGACGATGTCCTTGTGGCAGACTCCAGCAAGGTCACGGCAACGAATGATGCCTTTTGATGTATTAAGTGTAGAGTGGGCGGGGCAGGTCACTGGAATATCGTGAAAAGTCTTAATTAAAGTATAGTTTCAGTTTGAGCTTTGCGCTCACACTCTACAAGTAGGTCACCTGATCTTAGCTTATTGACACTTTTCGGCTTGCCGACTAATCCAAGTATAGTCTTTTCGACTATAAATTGTGACAATGTGGCAAGTTGTTTTGCTACATCTTTTGAATGGATGACCATGAAGCGAGGAAAGGATTCCACACTACATGGTTCATCATCCGACTCTGATGACACAGTTTTGGTACGTTTTGGAACTTTTTTTAAATTCTCCATGATGGCAGTTTGCAAACTTTAGCACCCGTGCTCCCCACCCACCAAGGAGCCCAACAAGGGGACACTTTTCAAGTGCCAAGGATACACAAACACCATACTCAGTTGGTAAAATTACCTTTGGTTGACCCTGAAGTCGCCAATTTCGAAGGTCAGTAAAATTACCCCCTGATTGACCCGTTAAACCACCGCCTTCTAGGAAGTCTTCTAAGATTTAAGAAAGGGAAAGATATAGGAATAGAATATAGCGGCAACGGTGGTATCAAACGAGATACAAGAATAAAGTTAAAGGAGGTGAGAGAGTAATAAAGTCTTCCTAGGGCTCGGCGTGACCAGCCGATTTGTCGAGACCGGGCCCATTTCAACCACCCGTCTTAAGAGAAGTAGAGGCCAAAGTAGTGTGTTGCAACTACCAGTATCCTTTTCTCCTCCGTTACGGGTCGTAACCCACGGCAAACAGGTTGCCTCTACTTAGTCGCCTTTTACGACACGTAGCAAGGCACGTCGGGCCAATTCTACAACCCCGGACCCGCAGGGGGACATCTTTTTGAATTGATTCAATATTTTGTTTTCCGTCAATCATGTACGTAGCGCTATTAAACAACGCCCTAATACCATTATTAACAAAACCAACACTAATTTCGGCTGCACATTTAGTATTATCGATTTTTAATATTTCACCATCGACTTTAATAAAAACTTCTGAGGGCAGAAAATATCGACTTGTATCATGAACCTGAAGTTCAATTCTTCCTCGTTGATTTGGAATTCATGCTTCATAAGAATAATACTGATAATCGTGTATAGATTCATCTTTGAGAACTGGTGCGTCCATGTCAAACGCTGGGTCACTCATACGCTTGTACATATTTATTGTAATTATCGTCTAAAATGAAGACCACTTCGGGAAGTAAGACAACTTCGGGAAGTGAGACCACTTCGGGAAGTGAGACCACTTCGAGAAGTGAGACCACATCCTGCTATCAGACTAGTGGTTATGTTTTTCTCTTTTTCTGATAAAGGAATATCAGGCATTAATGGCACCGCCATTGCTGCTAGTTTTTGATTAGCGGCTTGATTTATTATTTTATTATTTTATTTTATTTATTATTTTATTATTTTAACTAATGCAAATACCAACTATTATTTACATCTTTTCATCAAGATACATCATTTACATTCCCCGTTGATCGGGAACCAACATCTTTGTTACCAACATTTGCCATTTTATATTTAACTACTTTGGTTTTTTGCTATATCGCTGGTCGATATTGAACCTTTCTTTTACACATATAACCTACTGTATGGCGCTAAATAGCATAACAATGTTGGTGCGCCGTTAAAATTAAATTAATCAATCAATCAATCAATCAGCCATGGATGGCATCGCCATTGCTGCTAGTTTTTGCTTAGCGGCTTGATTTATTATTTTACTTATACTTGCTGGCATCACTTCAGTACTGGGCAATTTCACCGACTGAGGTCTGGCTTGCGCTAGTCTATCTTTAATCGCCGAGAATACTTTCTTAGTAACATAACCAGCAACACCTATACCTTTTTCACGAACAATATCAATAGCTTTCATACCCAGCTGCTTTGCAATTAGTATTGCTTTTGTGGCTATCCCTCTAAAAAAAACCCTGAACAATATCACCTAACCCATCTCCGTAGGTTGCCCTGTAAATCGGTATTTGAGAATTAATTGCCCTGACCATGGTTGGTCCACGTTGAGCACCATGCACAATCATTTTATTATTAATTGACTTTATCACTAATTGCATCTAATCACTGTGACTTAGTCACTGTGACTTAGTCACTATAAGAGTCATCGGCAATTTCATTAATAAGTGATCGATACACATCAATGTCCATAATACCGCAACTAAATAATCGTTTACAAATATCTGCTGCTTCGTTAATGATTTCTGGGGAATTATTACCAGCTCGTTTTCCTCCAATCAGAATTTCCAGTCGTTCAACATCAGCAAGGACGTTGTTAGGACACTGAGTAATAAGACCAATTCCCTGTCTGGTAAAGCCACTTCCAAAAGAGGTATCCGACGGTCCTTCTTCACTTTTTATTTGGGCTGGTTGTGATTTTGGAGATTGTGACAATAATTTTTGTTGTTGTGCATACTGTAATATTTGTTGTATTGATGGCGGTGATGATTGTCGTTGTTGTTCTAGTTGTTTTGGCGTTTGTTTTTGCTTTGGTGGTTTTTGTATAAAGATAATATACTGTATATAATTAGGATCACTATTTCTGACCCGATTAACGTTATAGCGTATAGGAAATATCCATTTGTACCAGTAATCACGACTTACAAATTTATCGACATATTCTGGATTTAAAAACTTTTTTCTATCACTGAAATGTTTTACAGCAAACGCAGCTAAATCTTCTATATTTTTAGCGCTTTAAATATCAGCAATAGCATCTACGCCAAATTTATAACTTATGTTAGATTGTTCAGATAGATCACCTATTTCAGCACGAGCTTGTTCTGCATCTTCAGGCATTTCTGGGACTAGCATCGCATCAGCTATTTCAGCTGAAAGTTCTTTATAAGTCTTTTTTGTTTTCTTTGTTCTTTTTTCTATTTTTTGAATTGCTTTAACTGTTTGATCTAACACAGGTTGAATATCTTTAGTGGTATCTGTTATCGGTTTAAATAATTGTTTTGTATCCTCTGCAAATTCAACTTGAGTTTCCTGACGCTGCTGCAATTGTTGTTTGACAGCAGCACGGGCAGGTAAATATTTTTTTATTGCCTTTAACCGCTCTCGACCTAATTTAGCAAGAGATTTCATTATTAGACATGACTTGTGTCTTTATAACACCAAATCACCAACATATTTACACCCAGATACTGGTGAATATACGTGCATTGATTAAACAATTTTTTCACCTTCGCTGCTTTCTGATTATAATTGGAAGGTCACTGAAGACCTTCACAGCAGTGATCACTTTCTAATATCCCTTGAAAATGTTCACCCCCAAAGTGATGACACAGTTCCGCAATGGAATTTAAAGAAGGCCGATTGGGCCAAATTTGAAAGACTCTCTATTACTATGCTAAACAGGAATACAGTCCTAAACGACAATAATCCTATCCGACAATTTACATCCATCTTACTGGAAATTGCAGAAGAATCCATTCCTAAGTCCTCTCCAAATTGCAAAGGAATCCAAAAACCCTGGTTCACTAAAGAATGTAAAGAAGCTATTAGGCAACGCCGAAAGGCATTAAAAATTTAATAATCGTTTAACACCCGAAAACTTAACACAATACCGTATTATTCGGGCCAAAGCTTGCCGCACCATTAAAGAAAGTAAACGAGCATCATGAAAAAAAAAATTGTTTCAACTTTAAACTCTCGTTCCTCTATAAAGAAGGTTTGGGAAACGATCCGCAAAATAATTGGAAAGGGAAAATACAATTCCTTCCAACATCTGAAGGTAAAAAACAACAAGTTTTATACCAAATATGAAAGAGCAAATGTGCTTGCTGACTGTTTCTCCAAAAATTCCTCATCGTCAGGAGCTTTCCAAAGATTAAAAACCTCAACGGAAATAACACGTTTGAAATTTACATTGAACAACTCGGAAAGTTACAACCAACCATTTTCATTATCGGAGCTTATGGAATCTTTGAATAAGGCTCATAATACATCCGCTGGGCCTGACGATAAGCATTACCATTTTTTAAAACACCTCCAGAGCTATCTCTAACAGTCCTTCTGGAAATCTTTAATGATTTATGGATTACTGGTAAAGTACCAAAAATATGGAAAGAAACAACAGTAATAGCAATCCCCAAACCAGGCAAAGATAACGCAGATCCTAGCAACTATAGACCAATATCTTTAACTAGCTGCGTGTGCAAAACAATGGAACGAATGATCAACTCTCGGGTAGTGTGGTATTTGGAAAGCAACAATTTAATATCTCCTTTCCAATGTGGATTTCGTTATGGACGTAGTACCAATGATCATCTGGTTAGACTTGAAACATTTATTCGCGACGCTTTTATCAAGAACATTTGGAAAAGGCGTATGACACAACTTGGAAGTACGGAATACTAAATTACCTGCACGATCTGGGTCTAAAAGTCGGACTGCCCTTATTAATATCAAACTTTCTCAAAGATAGGGAATTCAAGGTAGGAGTATATTTCACCCTCTCTGATCTACACGATCAAGAGATGGGTGTGCCCCAGGGCAGTATTTTATCCGTAATGCTTTTCAATATAAAAATTAATAGCATCACCAATTGTCTGAGTCCAGGTGTGGATTGCTCCCTATATGTTATTCACTTTTTAATATGTTACCGATCCAAACAAATGCATACAATCGAAAGGCAATTACAACAAAATATAAACAAGATCCAAAATTGGGCCAATACCAACGGTTTCAAATTCTCGAAAACAAAAACTGTATGCATGCATTTCTGTCAATTACGAAGACATCATGATGAACCAAGTCTTACGCTGGACGGAACACTTATTCCAGTTGTTGAGGAAATAAAATTCTTAGGTATCACCTTCGATAGAAAGCTGACCTTTATCCCACACCTAAAGAATTTAAAAGCTAAATGCCTCAACTCTCCGGATTTACTTAAAGTAATAGCACACACTGACTGGGGTGCGGATAGAAAAATTATAATCGGCATATACAGAACATTCATTCGCTCGAAACTAGACTATGGTAGCATTGTCTATGGTTCAGCAAGGAAGTCTTATTTGAAGATGATTGACCCAATCCATAATCAGGGAAAACGACTTGCTCTGGGAGCATATCAGACATCTCCGTGTGAAAGCCTCCTCGTTGAAGCGAACGAACCACCTTTAGCACAACGAAGAGAAATGCTTTCCGCTCAATACGCTCTCAAATTCAAATCAAACCCTCTGAACTCTGCTTTATCGGCTGTTTTTGAACCCAAATATAAAACTTTATATGACAATAAACCAAATGTCATACCTACCTTTGGCATTAGAATGTTACCATTCCTTGATAGTAAAAAAGTTGATATTTTGAAAATTCTGAACACGACCATTTCTGAAATACCTCCTTGGCTACTTAAGCAACCAAGGGTACTTTTCACGCTACACGATTGAAAAAAATCGGAAACAAAACCGTCCATCTTCCTCAACTCTTACCATGAACTCCTCTCTCAGTTCAAAAATTATACAAGAATATATACTGATGGATCAAAAGATGAGGAAAAGACCGCTGCAGCCTTCGTTAGTGAAAAATACATAAAAATTGTTCGCTTGCCAAATGGTACATCCATTTTTTTAGCTGAAATCAGAGCAATACACCTTGCTTTGTAATACATTGCAAGCGAGCGTATTTTAAACAGCATTATCTTCTCCGAATCACTATCAGTACTTCAGTCGCTACATAACAGAAAACTGGAGAATCCATTATTAGCAAATATTCTCCTTAAGCATACTGAGCTGAGTACCTCCCACAATATAGTATACTGTTGGTTACCCAGCCATGTAGGAATTGAAGGTAATGATAAAGCAGATCGTGCTGCTAAAATGGCCCTATTACTAGAACCAACTGATTTTAAAGCACCATATACTGATTTTAAACGTTGTATCAAAAACTGTTTACG
>JAEAOA010000589.1:0-167745 GCA_016746295.1 Potamilus streckersoni | reverse complement strand
TTTTTTCCCCCAATGGCGTTGATACACATACGCTACGAAATATTTGGCAGACATGGTGTTCCGATATGGACTTCAATGGATTTAAAAATTACTTTATTCATGCTCAGTCAGTCTCATATGGTTTTATAACAATAAATTTACACGACCCTCGCTCACGATATCGTATTGGACTTAGATCAAATATTCGGTTAAATCATTTGTATTAACCCTGAAATCCTTCCAGCAGCAGGGAGGGCTATGACAACATATTTGCGACGTAGATGATAGCAATTATTGGCAGCAATTTGAGGGTGGTGATGACAACATATTTACGACAAAATCGCTAAGGCTCCATTTGTAAAATGGGGTCTTTATTTTTTTTTTGGTTGAAATATGAGATTTCGTAGGAAGGATCTATTGGGCATTCTGAGGCTTTAATCGATTTTGTCGCAAAATTTTGTAGGGTTCGCCCTCCCTGCTGCTCGTGGCAGCAGGCTACAGGTGTTGATCAACCGTAACCACTCCCACCGGAGTCGAGTCTTCATAGTGAGATTATTGTTACCATCGCAAGGAAAAGTAGTGATGGAGAGTAGCAGGCCAGAGAAAAGCAGCATAGATCTGCATGGAAAGAAAGTTCCTTAACCTACCTTGGGAGGTATCCATTTAGTGAGCAAGGGGCTTCACCTGGTGACTATAGAGAAGAAAACCAGCTGGTATTTCATAGACTAGTTAACACATTATTAGTTGTAAGGTATTGCCCGTTATAGTCACAACTGGGAGGGTTTTGAGCTTACACATCCATGGTGTTTGGGGAAAAGGATGATGTCTGTGGCAATCTAGTCAGGTCCTTTTCTGTCCATCCTGCTTCTGGGCATGCTTATTCCAGCTGCAATACAGACGGAAATGTGAGTAGGGATGGAGAAAACCATGCATTGACAGTAGCAGTACTATAAGCAAATGTTTGCAGACCCTTCTGTTACCTGAGTGTCTATGACCGTGTATATCTCCGGTATTATTAAAAGAATTGTAGCTCCCTTTATTTTGTTGTATAATTTATTGGTGTAATTTGGGTTATGGTGTATGTAGCATGACTTCACTTTAGATGTGCACTTCTCCAAAATCGTTTAGCTTCGCTTACTCATTTTCACTTCCTGGACTTCTGAGGCAAATTGCAAAAAAGGAACAACAGATGACTTTTTTACATTTTATAAATTTAGTAATTCTTGAATATCCTAATGTTCAGGTAGCCTTGAATGTTTTGATAATATCAGTGAGATGTAATTCAAAATGTCTTTGAAATAGTTCACAAATAATCACAAAGTTGAATTTTAGTTCAAGATGTCAATGAGCACTTTGTAATTCCAATGAATTTGAGTCATATTTCCTCTCAAATCATATCTGAACACATCTGCAAGCATAATAAATTCATTGAGACTGATCATAGAAGAGAAACATCATTTTGTTTACCAAACCTCTTATATATATATATATATATATATATATATATATATATATATATATATATATATATATATATATATATATATATATATATATATATATATATATACATATATATATATATATATATATATATATATATATATATATATATATATATATATATATATATATATACATTTACATTTTTAATTGATCTTATTGTGAAAATCCTAACTATATGTTTGGAAAATCAAAGATTTTCTACTGGTGCATCAATAAGTCTCATTCGTCCGCCAACTCCTTCTAACAACATTGATTTATCACTGAGAATGACAGCAACTGCTCTATAATTAGCTATACCAGCAGGGCGTTGTACCCGAGCTTGGAAGTATATATCAACAACAGATTGTCTCTTCATGTCAAGATGTTCCAATGAAAAGTAATAAATCAGATAGTGTTTTCAAAATCAATTTGCGATATTTGCAAACCAGTATCAACATTTGGATCACGACCCATATACGACAATATTCTATGATATACACGTGCTACGTCGTTGTTATCATAATTAAGCTGTACAATCTCTGCTGGCTCTTGTTGTCCGTTTAGTCTCAACGAAACTTCACTTACCCCTAATTTATCAAATATCATATGACTAGATAATTGACGACCCACTCGATTTGCATCCTGTAACGCTATAAAGATATGACGTGGAGCTGAAACACCTTGTTTTGATGCTAAGTGCCATGTAAATGTGCCATTTACATTAGCCTGCTTCGTATCAGTCGTTGTTGTTAGCCAACTTAGCAATGATTTTCCACCTGTGTCCATAAACGATAGTAATTGTTGCTCTATTGTAACTGCTGGAGTCAAGACGGACATCCATAGAACCAATTTATTTAAATTGACTTTACCATCATCAACACCATTAGCACGCCAGATTGCATCATTGTCATTCCCCTTTCGCATTAACACGACTGTATGCTTTGCTCCATAGATGACTTTTCTGACATTTCTACAGAATCCGAATATGTGATGAAACGGAATTGCACATGAAAACCGTCGATGCTCTCCTTTCAATGCTCCATTTCGTGTTGCAAATCCTAGATTGAAATTACCATTGACCCATTTTAAAATGTCGAATTCAGCGGCTGGTCTAACTTCACGGTCTAGATTATTTGCGAGTTGTTGATCAACTTCTGCAGTATCTACCGCAGTTCGTACTTTAATAAACTGAATATGGTCAGGATGATAAGAAGTATCCTTAGCAAACATCATAGACGGACCAGCCGACCTTGTATAATCATCAGAATATCTCGCAAGTCCGATTATTGTTGTTGCAATATCAACATCTTGTTCTATTGATTCAATTTCTTTTCCATCAATGATATATCTTGCACTGTTAAATAGCGCCATAATGCCATTATTTACGAAACCAACTCGGATATTTGGGTCATTCCCATATGGTGTATCAGCTGCAACATTTGTTACAAGTTCTCCTTCTACTTCAATAAACGCCTCACACGGCAAAAAGTATCTACTTGTATTTTGAACTTGAAGTTCAACTCTCCCCCCCCCGTTGATTAGGCTCTCTTGCAGGATAGGCATAATACTGATAGTTAATTTTAGAATCATCTTTATTTACCGGTGCTGCCATATCAAACGCTGGATCAGCGATTTTTTCAATACCATGTATATTAAAACACTATCGTTTTTCTAAATGTAATAATGCTATCATTTTCTTTTTCGTCTGACATTTTTTCGATTTCCTCCAAGACTGCTTCCCGCTATCATACTTGCAATATTACTACTATCTGGTGAAGTCATTGCTAATGATGCTAGTTTTTGTTCCACTGCGTTATTTATCACTTTACTGACATTTGCAGGCATCATTGTTTTTGAAGGTAGCGGTGTTGAAACCATTTGTGGTGGTTTTCGTCCGAATCTAGATTTCACCAATGACGTTATTCTATTCTTTGCGGTAGAAAAGGCCGTTCCTGCAAGATCTCCAACAGCGTTAATTCAATTCCTTTATTACGAATAACATCAATGGCTTTCATCGCTAATTGTTTAGCAACTGGTGCTACTTTTGGGGCTATTCTTGTGAATAAACCCGCTATGGTATTTCCAAGGCTGTCTCCATAGTATGCCCTATAAACGGGCAATCTTGAGTTTACTACATACACGTTTGTTGGTTTATCGTGATTATAGTGTACTATCATCTTATTTGAAATGACTTTGTAATTTCTAAATGCAAGCATTTCAGAAATTTCAATTGCTATAATAACCACTAAATTCCCCTAGAATTCCGTCCATTAACTCATCCAAGAGTTCTCGATACGTATGAATATCAATTATCCCAACTTGGAATAATCTTCTGCTAATATCAAATGCTTCATTAGTTATTTCGACTGATAAATTCCCAGCTCGCTTACCTCCCATAAGAACCTCAAGTCGTGATATATCATTAATGATATTACTAGGACATATATGAGAATCATGATGAGAACTTCCATAACCCTCTCCTAAAACACTTGCTGGTTGAATTTCTGGAGATTGTTGACCTCGACTTCGACCTCGACCTTGTTGTTGTTCTTTCGTTGTTCTTTTTGTTGTTGTTCTATACCATACCTATCAACTCCCATTTTAAAAGTTCTGTAATTCAATGTATCCTTTTTTAAATTGCCGGAGATTTCTTTATTAATTTTATATATCCAATCCACCCAGTCATCTCGTTTTATTGTTTTTTTTTATACTCGTCTTTTAAAAATTTCCCCCTGTTATAATAACTTTTTACAGCGAAGTCACCAAATTTTATATAGTCTTCATGTTTCATTGCTGAAATTTTTCTGATTTTTTCTATAGCTTCATTAGTGAATTTCTCGTTTAAAGGAACAATTTTTTTAGCAGAATCACTAGTGATTTCACTAGCACCTTCAACAGGGTTATCACCAATATTAATATCACCCATTTGTTGTATTTCTCGCTGAGTTTGTAACTCACCTGAAAGCTGTTTTATTCCCTCCTGAGTTTTTTCAGTCTCTGTAGCAATCTTTCCCAGTACATCAATAATAGGTACTGTTCCTTCTTTTCTAGGGATGTCGCAGTGTATAGCACGTTCTGTTGCAAGTTTTACATCTTTAGTGGCTTTAGTTACAGGAGCAAAAAGCTGTTCGCTCCCAATAGAAAAGTCAGTCTGCGCTTGCTGTCTATGTTGTAGTTTATCTCGCACGTCATCTCGAATTGGTATAAACTTTTTCAGTAATGCTAACCTCTCACGGGCTAGTCTGGTAGTTAATGCTTCTGATGTCATTATTGGAAATGCTAACGTTTTTTCAATTGTGGGTTTCAATGCTTGCATTTCCAGACTCATCAATCAAACGTCTTATAGATTTCACTTTCAAAGCAATCTCTGACCGAACTTGGTACTGTTCCCCGAGTTTCTTTCTAATTGCTTTAACTATACTAAATAGCCGAATGAATAAATTAATATCATTGTTATACAAAGAAACATTAACCGCTTTTTGGATTCTTTTTATCAGTGAATACATTTTAGGTAGAACATATCTTCCATGTTTCAATTGTATATCAATTTGTTCAAATTCATTCAAAAGTTTGTCTTCATTTAAAAATTCAGAAAGTACGATTCCTTGATTTCTAAAATTTGATATTTCTGTGATGATAGATGTAATATCTTGAAATTCCATTTATTGAATATTATTAATAATGTATTTTCTTATCTTTAAAATATTTTTATCGAAGATATTCATATTCCCAACATACAAAAAAAAACATATACAATGCCTGTCCCTTCCTCATTCGAGTTCCGAGGCAAGGGAGGCATACATTAAAGACTTGTACAATACCCTAACCCCCAATCGAGTTCAAGGGCGGGTTATATGGGCATTAGACGTGAAATCCAAGTGATTTCTTTTCAAACATTGAACATATAACATGAAGCCTCATTTGGAAACCTCTTTCGCCCCAAATAACGTCAAAGAGGCCCAGAGGGAAACAGCACATTCTTGGAACTCATTGAGTGCCTTCGCATTAAATAAGCCCAAGGGCCACAAACATAGATCTCCCAATTGGAAGCTCTAACGTAACAAATGCTATATTAGGTCTTCCGGAAGATATGTTGTGGGGGGACAGTACGTGAATGAATATTTACAATGAATGAATGAATGAAGGTATTTACAATGAATGAATATTTACAATGAATGAATATTTACAATGAATGAATGAAGGTATTGTAATATTTACAATGAATGAATATTTACAATGAATGAATGAAGGCATTATAATATTTACAATGAATGAATATTTACAATGAATGAATGAAGGTATTGTAATATTTACAATGATTGAATGAAGGTATTGTAATATTTACAATGAATGAATGATAGGGACAGTACAGGACGATACAAACATGAAACGACTGGGCGGACTTACTACACCCAATCTACCAAACAAAAGCAACCCAAGAAATTAACCATGGTTGCAGTTGAAAAAAATCAACCACACACCATGTCAATGACGTGGGAGTTTTGATTGGCATATTGGGCTTCGCTTAAAGCCCCAAACTTTTACGGCTCATATTATATATAATGTGACTAATCATGCAGTGTCAGTGTGTAGATGTGTTATTTTTACCACTAAATACTTAATAAATAACATTTCATGGTGTTAAATGAAACTAAATACTTGAATAAAATATTTTTAACGAATACAGCTGTTATATAATAATAAATATTTTTATGTTTTTTCATTAATTTTTATAATAACCGTAATAATAATTTGGATTCACGGCCATACATAACTCTGTCAAATTGTCTACCCTGTACAGGTTTTTCCAACAAAACCCTAACTGCTATTCTCAATACAGTCTTTAAAAACAAGGAACAAAAACACAAAATCAAGGTCCGTACATGCCTGATACGTATATACCGAGTTAACCATTAAAAACGTACGTGAGATCACACATCATTAATTCAATCTAATTTCACATGTGTTTTCTACGTTTATCTCGCACGAATTTACATATCCGGCAACACTGTTCTATCAATATCGAAAGTAGGATAGTCACGTGACGATCAGTATTAATGAGGGGAAATACGGAAAAAAATAAAAAAATAAAAAATATTCTGCTAAAAAAAATTATTCTGCTTTAGCAGAATAAAAAAATATATTTCATTAATAGTAATTATTGAGAGTCATTTCATGCGTATGAAAACTTTATTCTATGTCCATTTTTCTTTGAGATAGCTGTTTGATAAATCCCTTCAGCAACTTTTCGTATAGAGAAACTACATATTCCAAAATATTTCCCTGCAGCATTCATTGAATGAAAAACTCTTTCTTCATTCGTCGTTGTATCAAATGATTTAACTCCCCTGCGTCGTTTTGAGTATTTTCCTGTCTTTCCTCTTTTTATATTCACTCTTTGAGAAATGCATTGTAAATTTGAAATCGCGTTGTTTAAAGGATTAGAGTCAATATGATCAATAACATTACCATCTTTAATCAATCCATTAAATGCTTCATAGACAAATCTGTGAACGTAATAGTTCTTTCTTCCAGCAGCAAATTGCAAGTATCCTTGATTATTAACAAAACCAATTGACTTTTTCAGTCTGCGGTTTCTAACATCACCATCAGCAGATAGTTCATAACTAACGAGTATTGGATGTGGTCTGAATTCTTGCTCCATTTATATATAATAATACTATTTGTCTAATTCATTACTTGCTTTATTTATAAATTTATTAATGTAGTCTTGAGGGGTTTTTATGATTTTGTCTTTGACAGAGTCATGGTTAGGGTCAATGATAGCGTTTTTTATTCGTTTATCATAATAACGTTTCAATTCTCTAAACCGCTTACCTCCACAATTGATACATAATTGTGATTTTCCTCTCACACCCACCCCACAATTTATGCATGGGGACGGGTCTGTCGAAATATTTCTGACACTTTGTAAGTGATGTCCACAGAATTCACCTCTACACGATTTACTACATGGGGTTACTGATCCAATCATAAGCCATTTGCAGTGATTCATTATATATAAACAAAATTTTCTATTTAAATGTTTGACTTATTTATATGAATGAAGAATACAAGAGATTATCGGCAATCAAGCCTTGGAAAAATATTAAATTCAATCTTGATAGAACCCTCGAAGACGTACCAAAAGAGAGAATAAATAATAGAAGTCTGATTAGAAAAATACGAGATTGTGTTAATGAGTTTAAACAGGGTGGTGCATCACACACTTGGTCAACATTTAAAATTGATGGTGTTGTTGCTGCTAGAATGAATGATGAAACAGCAGCTATGATACTATCACAACTTGGCAATAAACGGTATTTTCTCAGAGTGAAATTCATTATCAATTTAGAATCGGGCGATTGGGTTATAAGAGACAAGTTTGAACCAATTCTCAAAGATAGGACAACAGTCATTGTTAGCCGTGATTCCAGACCAGGGCTGTTAACTGGAATTGATAAACCATACTATGAAAAAGCGTATTCTGAAACAGCAATTGTTTATAGGATGTATCCGTTAAATAAGAAACCTGACATTGGAAAACTAGCACCAATGAAACAGTCAACGTCAGTGGTAAAACCACTCAATTGTGTGGCACAACGTATCATAGAACACTTTACAAATGCACTCCGTGGGAATAAATTAACCGATCTAGGACGTAAAAAAATAGATCAATGGGAGCTAACAGTGAAAGAGAACGGAGCAACTATTTCCGATATAGCTAGATTGGAAAAGACGTTGAGATTTCCGATAACCGTTTCAACGATAACCGCCGAAGTATTATACGAATCGAAATACAATAAAAACGGAGCTCCAATCAAAATTATTGATCATAACAAACACGCATGGACATCCGCGGTTACAATATTCCCGCGAGACAGAACAGTGAAGTATATCCCAGGAGAATTCACCAAGGATGGCAATCTCACTGAAGAAAGATTATTCGATGCTATTGCTAGTTTGTGTAAAAACGACCCTGTATCAGTATGGCTACTTCATAGTTTTGAAGATGAAGAATGTCAATTCAATCAATTTGTGAGACCTAACGGTGAATTATATCGTACTGAAAGTCTACATAATAGGATGAAAAATCTAGCAATAAGTCTCAGTGAAAACGCTAGCGTTTTTAATGGAAAATCCGACGATTACGAACAGTTACTTACAAATTGTTTTACAATTCCATCGGTTGCAGCTCATTTTGCAAGAAAGAAAAATAATTGGAAACCAACACGAAAAGAGTTTTTACAGGATGTTCAATCCAGCTGTTTGGAATATTATCATGGCGGTCTATGGAACGTTAAGTACAATCGTGAAAGTATGATATCAGTTGATATCGTTGCCTGTTATCCAGGAAGTTTTCTAGGATATGGATTCGCTGGGGAGTATTTTAAACGGTTTGGACATCCCACACATGAAATGACTCGCGTTGCTATTAATGTTAGTTTCGTTGATTGTCAGCGAAGCGATTATCTCATATTGAAAACAAACCAATGTCTGGTTACCAGAACCAGAATGTCTTGATAGTATAATCGATAAGTCTAGAAAACATATTGATGCTGACGAGGAGTACATCATTAAATGGTCAAAAAAGATATTTAATCAACGAAATAGTGAAGAAAACGATCTCGGCCGAAGAATAATCGGTAAATTTACACAAGGTGGAAAACAATTCAACTTTAAAGACAATCCTCACGATTGATGATAGATGATGCCGAATACGACTTCGTTATTAATGATGCAGTAGAGAAAAATAGATACGCAAATTGTAAAACAGCCTTCTTGTCCAATAAAACAAAGTTAGGTAGAATTGTTACTTACAGTGATGGAGAAAGCTCTGCATATCTACATTTGAGGGCTTCTATGCTGGGTTATGCATCTATCAATTTATTTGCAATGATAAATAGATTTCCTAGTATAGCAGTTAGAGTTTCAATTGATTCAATGTATGTCGATAAAAAATATATCAAAGAGGTAACTAAATTTATTAATAGCGAAGAGACTTGGGGAACATGGCAAATTAAACGGGAAATACAATGCGATTATTCTGAATCAGCAGAAGTTGAGATTAAAAGCAGTTACCTGAAAAACGATAATTCTATCAGTGAAAAATCCGAAGGATTTTCTATGTCAAAAGCACCACCGATATCAGATCCAATTTGTAGATATAAAACAGTTTATTTAAACGGTTGTGGTGGATCTGGAAAGACAACACGTGTGATAGAATTATATCGAGAGAGAACGTCCATGATTGTACTCACACCAACCCATAGACTAGCGAGAGAGATAAAACAACGAAATGTTGAAGCTTGCACGTATCATAGTTTTTTTCGATACAAGGGCGATGCTTGGACTCCTGAGCGAATGGGTGAGAAATTTATTCCAGCGGTTATTATTTGGGATGAAGCATGTCCTGTTTCAGAAGATGTATTAAAAATGTTTCTTGATTGGTTATTGCAAAATAATACAAAAGTTATATTGTGCGGCGATCATGGTCAACCACCACCAGTTGTTGGTAGAAGTCCACATAATTGGTTAAAAGGATTTGTTGATTATTACGAAGAAATTGATACTGACTATAGAGCACTCGATGAGCAGTTACTTGAGTTTAAAAAACTAATTAGATTACAACCCGATAGAATTCAATGTGAAGTAGCGCGTGAAATAATTTCTGAAACACCTATGAATGATTTTTGGGAAACATGGAGACCAAATGATTTTGTAGTAGCAAGTAGAAAGATAGTCAGAGACACACTTCAGAAAAAGTTGTTTGAGCTACACAAGAAAAAATTCCCAACGTTTCCAGTACCGTTGTGTTATAGACCATTGGATACACGAAAGCAGAATATTGAAGTTGAAATTCCAGGCCAGACGGAGAAACAGATTCTAGTGTTAAATGATATTGTGCTAGTTGATATCAATGCTGTAGAAGATGCATTATGCGCTGATAAATCACCATGGACGCTTGGTTATGTAACAACAATACACTCGTCAAAAGGATTGACCATCACGGATACAATTGTTTGGATAGTTGATAATCGCATTGAATGGTCAAATTTAGTCTATCTCGCAGTGTCCAGAGTACGACGAATAAATCAACTACGAAGGATTGTTTTCGATGATGATTTTAATGCAAACGATGATAACACTGATATTAGCATCATTAATAAAAAAAACTCTCTGGTTACAAACAGCAGGACAAAAAACAACGAGAATTTGATATTGATGCTGAAGTAATAATCGCAATAAAAGAGCAACAGAATAATCACTGCGCCAGTTGCAATTGTATAATGCACTGGCAGTATTCGGATAAAGACCATCGACAATTCACCGTAGACAGAAAAAATAACAGTCTTGGTCATGTCAGAAACAATGTGATGTTGACCTGTCTTGAGTGTAATAGACGTAACGGAGCTAGTTAAGACCAAATGGCGGTAATTGAGTATCGTCCGGAATGACTTGTAGTTGTTCGCGTGTAAAACCACGCTGTGGTGCAGTTGAATCCAATCTGTAGATTGGAGGTCTACCAGTTGATCGCGTTATAGTTGAAAATTTATGCGTAGTAACACTCCATATAGGATCAGTAGCTCTTCTTTTACCTCCTTCAAGTTCTCCTGGTTCGTATAAATATCTCACAGTAACATCACTGAGAAGTGGCTGAGTGCTAACCCGCTGTGGTTGTTCGGGTATATATTTTTTTATTGCAATATTTGGTTTCATATTAATAGTTCGAGTAATCTCGTTATTTAACGCTGCAACTATACTCGGTAACCTTTGGACCCATTCACGAGATCGTTTTTCTTGGATGAATTCTTTTGCATATTGATATCCAAATAACCGTTCTGCAAGAGTTCGATTAAATCGTTCTACAATTGCCTGATCAAGATGTAACGCAGTATGTCCCCGTCGTATTGTAACATTATGAGTTTTCATTGTTGATAGAACAGCACCTTGAAATTCTTTGCCAGGATCAACTTGTAATAGATTTGGCCATCTTAGAGGACCTCGTCGATAAATCCTTTCAAGTGCAGAAGCGCTTTCAGAAGCTGACTTTGTTTTCAATGGTTCTGCTTGTTTAAATCGACTCGCAATATCAACTACAGTTAGCGCGTATTTGTAACCATGGTCATGTGGTAAAAACAATAAATCAGCCTGATGAACTTCATTGGGTACGGTAACATCAAAATGAGAATAAGTAATTTGTTTAGGCGGTGGTAGATAAATTTGCCATATAGCTTGTTTGGATAACCAATCTTTCGCAGTGGACTTTTTCACTTTTGCAGCGTTAGCGAGTTTACTAATTGCTGCTTTACCCCTCCAGTATCCTTTCGGAGAATAATAAATAAGTTCCATACTATAAAAAAAATGTTTTTAATTACCAGCACCTAACACTAATTTGCCTTTCATAGCTGATTTGACCAACCATGAAGCCAATTTTTCTTTGAAGGATTTATCGGGAATAGCATTTAACGCATGAATTAATTTTACATCCGCGATATGTCTTTGTTGCAAATTATTGCTTTTATATGCAACATCATGAGCATGACATGCCTAATCAATAGCATTTGTCGGATACTCACCAGGCCGGGGCTGATTTTGATCATCAAGTCTGATATCTAATCTGGAAGGTGTTTTTCTCCGGGGTATTTTGCCCATGGGGTTCCGGGGAGTCTTCCAAGTTTTGCGGCAATATCACCTCCGAGTTGCTTTTTTTAAAATCTAAATTTTTTGTACCACATGTTACACACTTACAAGTAAGCGCTAGTCTATTGTTTTTAGTTGTAATGGTTGTCTGATCAGTTGTATCAGTACGCTGTTTACATTTAACACAATATAAATCCATAATTTATATATAGCGTTATGAATATAATTGATTTGTCAGCGACTAAAATAAGAGAACCGGTGAAACACCACGCAGCGCTTCCGTATTCTGTCCGTGCCATTATAATCGGACCATCTGGATCGGGTAAAACACAATTGCTGCTTAATTTGATAATGCGATTTATGAAGTGGGATAAATTATATTTAGTTGCCCCATCCGTAGATGATCAACGGTGAAATGAAGTGATAAAAGATTATAATGAAAATGCATCAGAAATTAAAGGTGAAAGTGTAATTGACTTTATTACTGATATTAATGATGCACATCAGTAGAAGATCTCGATGGAGACATAAACAATCTTGTAGTGTACGATGATGTAATGTTAGATAATCAAAAGAACCCTGCTAGAATATTTTCCCGAGGTAGGCATAAAAACACTGATGTGATATATGTCACTCAACGATACACTCAAATTCCAAAAGTGATTCGCGATAACTGCAATATTCTTGCTGTATTCAATGGCGTTGATACACATACGCTACGAAATATTTGGCAGACATGGTGTTCCGATATGGACTTCAATGGATTTAAAAATTACTTTATTCATGCTCAGTCAGTCTCATATGGTTTTATAACAATAAATTTACACGACCCTCGCTCACGATATCGTATTGGACTTGATCAAATATTTGGTTAAATCATTTGTATTAACCAACAGCAGGGAGGGCGAGATAACAACATATTTGCGACGTAGATGGCAGCAATTTGAGGGTGGTTATGACAACATATTTACGACAAAATCGCTAAGGCTCCATTTTACAAATGGGGTCTTTATTTATTTTTTTTTTTGGTTAAAATATGAGATTTCATAGGAAGGCTCCATTTGGCATTCTGAGGCTTTAATCGATTTTGTCGCAAAATTTTGTAGGGTTCGCCCTCCCTGCTGCTCCACGTACTGCACATGCAAGCAAGAACACATCAAACCACAGATGACTTCCCCACCTTCCTACCACTGTTCATGATCTTGATGGCTTCCACATATATATATATATATATATATATATATATATATATATTATATATATATATATATATATATATATATATATATATATATATATATGCAGCCCTGATGAGCATTATAGATTGCCAGCAAGACTAGATTCAACCCCCTCTTCCTAACACAGCAAGCAAAGTTGTACAGCTATCTTATGTACATCAGAAATAGAGAGACAGAAAGTGTAACACTATACCATGTTGAAAAGATTAAGATGTATTAGTGAACTACAAAGACAGGCAGAGAGACAGAGAGAGACAGAGACAGAGAGACAGAGAGAGAATCATGTTCAACGTGCAAGCTCATATACATTTAGAACATATCTGCCTGATATGTTGAGCAAATGATCAAAATAGTAAGAACATGCATAAATTATGTGTATTAATTAACGGTTAATTATACTCAACGATATGACCAGATCATCATCAGGAAATTAAATGCAAGTTGCATTTTAATGCAACAATAATCTCACTATCAAATTACAATAAAAAATGAAGAATTTGAAGTCAGCTCTTAAATTAATGAGTGCAGTGTGTGTGTGTGTCTGTGTGTATGTGCCATAGATATCGGTCAAATAAAGAATTTTCAGTGTACAAGACCATATTTTTTCAGTGTAGTTTTGATTTGTAGCTTAATGGAATGACTTTCAAATTTGATGGAAAATGACAATGTATTTATATGCTATGTTGGTATGACTAATAAAACAATAAGACATCTTGACCTTGAATCGTCTATGGTCTTTAATTTAACATGTACTGAAATGTAATTTTTGTTGGATAAGACAACATCAAAAGGCGTCTGAACTCATTTTAAAATGCACGTGGTTTTGTTACAGTAATGGATTTAATAAGGAGAATTAATGATGATATTTAAAGGTATGGTCTGTAAAGTCCTTTGTTCATTTGCCAATAAACACCAGTAGATATTTTAATAAGAGTTTTTTCACATGAGCACCTGCAGGATCTTTTGCAAAAAGAGGGTGGGGGTCACTCAGACATGACCAGAAGAGTTAATATAATAAGCAGTCTGAAACTAAAGCCAATATTTACTAAGCATTTTGAACATATTTTCAGCTTCATTTGGTTGATTAAACTTGTCGTAATATATATTGCAGCATGATTTCAAGGGTTGGGATTGTCACATGATGTAGGCTGCCGGTGCCCATGCTTATGCATCAATCATTATATTTTCTAACCTACAATTAATAATTATGTTTTCGTAAAAACAAAGTGGGAAGTCTTACATAATTGCAAACAGGTTTTACCACACAAAGCCCATACGCTGATATTGCATTTTAATAGTGCATAATCTGCTATTATTACATATTTTAGTGACCCTGTAATGTGGGATGTTGATGACCTTCATGATAAAATGTAAAAATTAACTTACCCCCTCCCACCAGACTAGAGCATGACTTGATAAGTTTGTGAGCTGACACAGCTGGACCTAATGCATTAATTCCATCTATCTGGCTGTGACAATGATCAAAGAAAAAATAATAAAGTGGCAAAAGACCACTGTAATGCAGCTTTCATTACATCATGCAAAGATGAGAGATTCAGAAAGGTCCAATAGGCAGCAGTAGTTCTGACTTCATAGACTTTCATTTTCATGATATATAGATCTCTTTCGTTGAGAAATTAATAATCTCCCCATATACAAATCTGAACATTCAACCTCAAGATGGTGACTACCAAAATATTAGATGTACCTATGAGAGGGATAACAAGATGGTTCTAAGAAAGCAAAAGTTTATATCCTGATGATCCACAGCATAGATGTAATGCACTTCAAATTTCAACAGGAACCGTGGCTGCTTTTGCATAGAAACCCAAGTTGGCAAAGAACAGAGAGAGAATCAACTCTAGTCTATTGAAAAAGCAAATGGAAGCTTCACTCAGTGGTTCATAAACAATACATGAATGGATCTACTTAAAAGACTGAGTCAGCACATGATGAAAGATATGGATCTGACTTCTAGTGAAATGTTCATAAACATGCAGCCACCTTTTCCAAAAATTCTAGTATTAACAGGATATGATCAGCTAGATATTGTAAACAAGTCTGAATGAAAATCCAATTTTGATATGGCCATCCATTCCACAATAGAGTTGCTTTTAAGACATACAGATGTATGATATTGTAGTTAATTTACAGTCAACCAAGCACTATTTTAGGATCAACTAAATATAAGAAAAGTTTCATCTATTCAGGATCGGTTAGGAACAATAAAATGATTTTTAAAAATACTTCCAAGCAATTTCCTTTTTTACTGATTACATGGGTGAAAACTCCATGTCAGTATTATCATTAAATTGGTTAAAATAGAAATAAGAAGATTTTCAAGATGGCTGCAATTGTCAGTAGCATCAGCCACTTAGGATGAGAAGCCACAACAGCATTTTTACATGGGTGCCACAGTGGCCATTGCGTGAGTTCAGATTCCCATATATATATATATATATATATATATATATATATATATATATATATATATATATATATATATATATATATATATATATATATATATATATATATATATATATATATATTGTGTGAAGTAAAAGCCCAATGAACATACCACGATCTGTGCAACAGCTAAGCAGATGTAACAAGAATTCAGACATGACAACACTAACCATAACCCTAACCCTAACCCGGTTAAAACCGGTTCAGGACAAGTAGTTTTGATCAATTTTAATCTATTTTGATCTACAAAAAAAAAAAAACGTTTTCATCCTGTTCCAACCGGTTGGAATCGGCTAAAACGCTTCCAAAAAGGGTAAAATTACTTAATTTTACTTGCGCTAAACTAGTTGGAACCGGTTTAGAACGGGTTTCGATTGGCCAGAACCGGATAAAACCGGATTAAACCGTTTACAACGCGTCCAAAAAGGGTAAAATTACTTCATTGTTCATGCCATAAACATTAAACAGGTTTGGAACCGTTTTGGACTGGCCAGAACCCGTTGGCATCCGGCGGATACGGTTGGAACCGATTGTAACCGGTTGGATCCGATTTGAACCAGTTTTAACGGGGAAAAAAGGGTAAATTACTTTAGTTTCCTTGCCCTAATCTAATCCGGTTTGAACCGGTTTGGAGCTGGTTTGGACTGGACAGAACCTGTTGGCAGCCGGCGGAAACGGTTGTAACCGGTTTAAACCAGTTATAATGCTTCCACAAAGGGTAAAATTACTTAATATTTCTTGCCCTAAACCGGTTGGAAACGGCTTGGACTGGCCAGAACCGGTTGGCTGCCGGCGGAACCGGTTGGAACCGGTTTAAACCCGTTATAACGCGCCCAAAAAGGGTAGCATTAATTAATTTTACTTGCCCTGCACAGAATCGGTTGGCAGCCGATGGAACCGGTTTGAACCGGTTCTTAGCGGTTGAAACCGGCTTAAACCGTTTATAATACTTCCAAAAAGGGTAGAATTACTTAATATTACTTGCCCTAAACCGGTTGGAACCGGTTTGTAACCGGTTTGGAAAAGGTTTGAACTGGCCAGAACCGGTTGACAGCCGGCGGAACCGGTTTGGACGATGTTATAACGCGTCCAAACATTTTGCAATTACTTAATTTTACTTGATTTAAACCGGTTGGCAGCCGGCGGAACCGTTTGGAACCGGTTTATTCCGGTTATAAAGCGTCCAAATAATGTCAAATTACTTAAGTTTACTTGCCCTAAACCAGTTAGAACTGGTTCGGAACCGGATTTGACTGGCTAGATCCGGGTGGCATCCGGAGAAACCGGTTGGAACCGGTTCTAATCGGTTGGACCCGGTTTTAACCGGTTATAACGCGTCCAGAAAATGTTAAAGTACTTAATTTTACCTGCTCTAAACCGGTTGGGACCGGTTTGGACTTGCCAGAACCGGTTGGCTCTCGGCCTAAATCGTTTTCTTTTTTTATCATCAAGAGTAGACAATTGTTTAAAAAAATACTGATTAGTGTTTAGTAATTTTGAAAATGAAATACAAATTAAAAGCCGAGCTAAAAAGTTGGATTCAGAGAAAATACAACTTGAATTTGAGCTAGAAGAAATGTATAAGGAAGCAAGAGAGAATGATAAACAATGGCAATTACAGATAGAACAAACGAAGTCACCACTTTGAGAAACAATTGATGCAATACAATTAAAATTTAGAGAGAAAAGGGAAGAATTGCATTTGCAATTGAAAGAAAAAATGGAAGCGTTTAAGCTACAAATTAAAGACTAGAAGAGTATGTTGATATCAAAAGCGTAAAAATACTATCAGATAAATTCCTCCGCTCTCGTCTAATTTTTTTATCAAACGTTGCTTCTATGTACTCGCGTCGTCCGAATATTTTAGCATATGACGGTTAATTATATATTCAGCACAAGGAAATGAGTAAGCGACTGCTGGCACTTACATTTGTTTCTGGACTTAACAAGCTGTTGTTTAAGCAGGTGCATGTTAAAACAAAATTTAACGGCGCATTTGCCATAGCATAGAAGGACAGCATTGACTTTATAAAAATTTTGTGCAAACTATTTTATCTGAACGCTACTGTGATCAGAGTAGACCTTGATATGACGAATCTCGTTTATTTTGCTAACATGTTATTGAACCAGCTGCAAGACGTACTTTTTAAACGACAAAGATTTAGCTAGCTTTAGTAAGAAACTATGGACGACGGTAAGATCTATAATGAACTATATAAATACAAAAACATCAGACTATAAAAAGTTCGGAAAGGAGGAAAGGACCATAGCTAGGACCACGGCTGCTTGGAAAAGCAAATCAAGACTAAAATATCGAAAAACATTTTAAAGAAACTGTTGGAAAGAGTTGGTGAAGATCCTACAGTGACCTTGGGTTTGATTATGATGAAGTAAAAACAATGCGGTTCGCTATCTGATGAAGAAGCTGGTTTCTCGATTCTAATTTGGAGTTGGGATCCAACCCAGAAGCAGAATTGTCTCAGCCTGGGCGTTGAACCGAAATACCGTGGACAAATTCTGAATCAGAAATTCCACAGCTAGAACAGCCTCAAGAAAACGAAATTCCAGAAAAAGAACACCGAAGCTTATTATCTGATCGCGAGGTACAAAAGCTAAAGAGACTATGACATTAGAAGACCAATATTCTTGCAGCGACTCTTTGACACGTTTGGCAATTAACTCCAGAGGACAAATTAGCGCTTCCTGCACAAGCAGACATATAAAAGGTCTAAAATATGCTGACCAAGAGGCAGACCATTACATTTTGGCTCGCGCGTTCCACTTGAAGGCCACATCTCTGTTATGAAATTGATGTTTGGTTAGCTTTTTTCTTCTAGCCATGTCTTCAGGCAATGCAAATAGACAAACAATAAAGACTGTGGCAAAATCAGAGACATTAAATGTCGTGGGCATAATAAGATATGAATCATTTTCATCTGATGTGATCTCACATACTTTGATATGATCTCACATACTTCTTATGACAGCGTCAGATCCATTGTTCATACTACATCATTTCTTCATTTTGACATTACAAATCAAGGCTGGACTGCTTTGAAGGTTGTCCGGATTTTCGGAACCACCAGGATAAAACGACTGTACAGACACAAACATACAGTCACATGTCAGTTTTATGTCCATACCTTTCGTATGCACACTTTGTGTAAATAGATGCATATTTGTTTGCGTTGGTTCCCTTTCAAGCAAATTCTGGAAATATTTCTCCTCCTGCACTCCCAACACTTGACCTGATGCGGCCCTGCAAATTATGGTTGTATATGAAAAGGCGGCTAGTATGCAAGTGATGTTTGTTTTTCCAAAATTCCCCTCTCGTACCTGATGCTGACCCTACTAAATCTTTAAATTCTTCGGCAGATAAAGAACAAATGAAACTCGATCGAACTTCACCAGGTCAACAATATGAAAGGAATTCTGAAGCGGGTTTTTAGCCCAAAATTTTTAATTTTCTCCAACTTTTCTGTAGTGTTCACATCGATAGTTAATGCAATCATCCTAACTATCTATCAGCCTAAATGTCAAAAGAGAATAATCAACATTGTGAGAAACATAGCCGTGCAATAATTACATGTTACTGCATTCGTATGGGAAAATATGAACGAATTTTTCAAATGGATATACTGCACGACCTTGGGAATACAGTATATCCATCCAACAAAACGAGTTCATATTCCCCCAACCAAATGCAGTAACCTTTTAATGGTATGCTCATTTTTTATTCTGCCTAAGGCTTAATTATATAAATAAAATTACGCTACAAGAAACAAAGTAACTGAATTTATGATGTATTCTAAACTAAATACACTTACGCAGATTCTTCAGTATACAACAACATTATTAATGCGCACAGATAAATTTGAACATAGTCGCTCGCTAGACATCACTTTCAAAAGAAAAGATGACTTTGCCAACCTAAAATTGAAATTCAGATTCACATTGTGAATGAACGCGCATTGCAACAACTTTTCCATTTAGTCTGGAATGAATAGATTTTGGTATTGCTGTCGATTGTGCTAAATTTCGTGATAATGACTGGATTAATTTATGTCAATTCTACACGAAGTACATCTGATTTAAGCAGCAAGTGTGTTTCTTTTCTGTCATCGAATATTTTGAATCATAATTTGGGGAAAATATGCGGTATTTCAATTGTAATTATCAAAAAGACGCTACGGAATATAATGTTTATTTCATTTTGAGAGCACTAAGGCGGTTGTTCTTGCACTTGGAATATAGTCGAATTTACACTACAATTGTCTAAATGTCTAACCAAGTTTTAGAACCCATGACACAGCGCATGTAATTCGGATTGGAAGAACTATTAAAGTACATTTTGAGGAAAATCAGGATGTAAAACTAAGTAAAATATTGCCATTCTTATTACAGCTAAAGAAGGTACGTTTATGCCTTATCACTTGCGTGTTATTTGTATGGACGCCGCAATTTTATGACATGTCTGGCGTCTATCGCTAGCATATATTTGAAACATTGTAACAAGGAAGTTAACGCGAAATGTGGCAAAAGAACTGTTATGTGGCAGTCCACAAAATATATCCTTTAGTTCATTCAGAAGCATATTTAATCAACCAAAATGCAAAGGGTCCACGACATGAGTGTACATGATTTGTTTACAAAGTAGTTCCTAATATACTACTTTGCACACGTGTCGTACACGTAAGTTTAGTATGAATGTGTACAATATCAGACATTTAAATGTAAAGTTAACAGAAACGAAAATGAGCTTTTATTACAGAGACTTCAGGTTCCGTAAATAAGCCCTGTCTTGTGTTTCCATGATTCTGGTGAGGCTAATGCAGATTGTGCATTCCAACAAGATAATGTGTGTACGAGTAAGGGATAAAACTCTTGTAACCTTAACGTTTTTCTTTACGTTTGTATTAAGATTATTATATAAGCTATCTTCACCTGCCAATCGTCCGCAATAACGTTTGTCTTAACAAAAATATAGAAATCATGATCTGACTTTGTGTAAACATTAGCATAGTCTAAATGATGGTATAGGTAAAGGAGGGTGCTGTGATCACAGTGTCGATGACAAAATTGTGCAAACAAAAAATTGTCTCCTGATGTGAGCTCATGCCGGTGCTAGCAACTCTCTTGGAAAATGATTATTAATTGCTCGGCTAATGCGACAAAAGAGCTCTGTGTTCTTGCAATAACGACACATATTAGCCCATTCTCTCCTTTACCTATACAAATAACGTTCTTGAAAAGTCATTGAAATGCCCTCTTGAAACCTTGTCTTGATTTGTTCACTATGTGTCTATTTACAATGCAAAAAGACCACCAATGATTCAGTCTCAAATAGCAATCGTCCTTTGAATCAGACAAAGTTCTGTGTTGCTCTTATCCAATAGAAATGGGAAATTGCCATTGTTCATTCGAAATGTATAATTTATTGAATCACAATATCTGAAATGCAAACTGTATGAATTAAACATGGACGAGATGAGTTTGATTTAGAGCCATCTAAAATCAATAGTGAACAGACTTGTAGATCAGCCTGATTTCCAGCTCTAAAAAAAAAAACGTAAATTAACTTACTTAGGTATGGAATCCTGTTAAAGCCAATCGCTCCATCGCTCCATCGTGTAGTATTTCACCAGGCGATGGAGCGATGCGATGGAGCGATGAAGCGATGCGATGGAGCGATGGTAATTTCATCTCGCCATCGCATCGCTTCATCGTATCATCGCATCGCTCCATCGCATCGCTTCATCGTACCATCGCATCGCTCTATCGTGTAACATATCAGCGGGCTATGGAGCGATGAGGCGATGCAATGCAGCGATGGTAATTTCATTGCTCCATCGCATCGCTTCATCTCTCTATCGCATCATTGCATTTTGTACACGGGACGAGAATAAACTATTAATCATTGAAATCAAGTTGTTACTTATTCTTTATTCCCGATTCAATTGAAGTAACTAGTTACTTATTCTCGATTCAAATATTTTCACATACATTTGAATACTTATTCCTTATTCACGCCAAGTATTTTTATTTATTCATTATTCCCAATTCACTATGCTATTGGCTACCACTTCGTTAATACAGATGAGAGCTCTTTGTGGCATGCATTGGTGTATATCTCTAACTTGCTTGGAGAAATACGAGTGCTTTATAAACTCAATATAGACACATCACTGATTATATGTTTGAACAATTTAGGAAATTGATAGGAAAAAGCGTTTAGTAATTTGATATAGGATTAATTAGTTATGTTAATCATTTGGGTCGTGTTGTGTATTGCATGGCATTAAGTATTAATATTCGGGTTCGAAAAGCTTACTAATGATTAAAGTAAAGAGGAAAGCACAAAAACCATTCAAGTGTGAAATTAGATATTTATCTTGTGTGGTAGTCATGTGCTTAGAGGAGAATTATGTGGAGTATTTACTAGTTTAAGAAGCCTTCACTTGACTTTGAATATTGCCCAGAAGTCCTTGGAACTGAGAAACTTAGCACACTTGTAATCGATTTCAAGAAATCGGGGTTACATAAAGTGGAGGGCGAGTAAAGCACATATCGCAAAAAGATTGTATCTTACTTGTACAATTTGATGCTACCTTTAAAGAGATCTAACAAGGGCCCTTCTTGACATATTATCTCCAGAAGATAGTTTAGTCACAAAAGAAGTCCTGAGGAATTTCGTTGAGCCGATTTCGAGTAATCACTAGACGACAAATGCCGTAAGGAGATTTTATCATAGACCCTTTTTTGGCATTTTATCTCTTGGGGATGGCGGTCCATCCACACACACACAAAAAAAATGTCCTGACGAATTAAGTCGCGAGGAAACAGAGAAATAAGGGATGCCGTATGCGCACCTAGTATGACCCCCCCTTCCCCGAAAAAAAAACAACATAAACAACAACACACAAATGTTAATAGAGTGTTTCGATAGTTTGTATTAATTTAACACCTGCGAAAAAGGATTTTCATTTTAACGTCTTTTGCATATCATCTAACTAGTTACACGTTCAAACAGTAGAAAAAAGCTTTTTAAAAAATTCCTCAAGGCGATTTCAAGAAATCTATGGCAAGATGGAGGTCGCGTTAGACACATGCCGTGATAACATTATATCTTTATACAGTTTGGACATGGAATCTTCTTTCATATTTTATCTCATGGGAACTGAGTCAACTCTCGAAGGACATGCTGACGAATTTCGTCAATAGCAAACCGCGATATAAGGGGCGTCCGATGGGTACCGGGTATGAAAATCATGCAAATATTAATGGACTGAAACAAGAGTTTTTACTAATTAAACCTCTAATTAGAGTATTTTCATGTCAACGTTTGTTTGACAGTTCCTGGTTAGGCCTCCGTGCTTAAAGCATACATTTTTTAATAAAGAAATACGTCGAGTCGATTTCGAGAAAGTTGCCGCCACAAAAAAGAAGGTCGGATACAACACATTCCGTGTGAAAATTGTATTGTACGTATATATTTGGGCCATAGAGTCCCTTCTTTATAGAGTTTGACATAGACCTTTCTTTGATATTGTATCTATATTGGGAATGAGTCCATCCATGAAAGAAGTCATAACGGATGTCGTCGAGAGCAAACAGGGAAATAAGGGACGCCAGATGGGTAGCGGGCGTGAAAAACACGAAAATGTTAATAGATCCTAACAATAATTTATATTATTTGACCCCCTTATTTAAAGGATTCGAATGTCAATGACACTTATTCAGTATCAAAACAGAGCCACATTCTAACAGCAGGAAAAGTTTGAAGAAAATCCGCCGAGCTGATTTTGAGAAATATGCTGCTAGAGAAAGGCAGTCGAGTACAACATATACCCTCGTACAGTTGGTCCATTACTTCCCATCTTTAGAGTTTTGATATGAACCCCTCTTTATTATTGTATCTATAGGGGTTAGAGTACATCCACAAATAAAGTCCTGACGAATTTGGTCGTGTGATAAAAGCGAAATAAAAGGTGTCCGATGGGTATCGGGTGTGATACACATTCAAATATTTATAGGTTGTATCAATAGTTAGTATTAGTGACGAGTCTAAAAGTGGCCAGAGATCTAGTTAAAGAGATGATAGAGGAGGAAGTGGAGAAGTTGAGAGGATTTATTAAGTTGGAGTATGTTAAAGTGGAAAAACTGAAGGAGGCTGAACAAAAAGGAAGGTACTTTTTAGAAGAAATAGGGAATTTAACATATTTGTCTTTTGTGAAGCGGAGATTAGACCAATTAAATAAAGCAGAACAAATGGTTAGAAAGGTGATGGAAGAGGAAGTAAAGAAGATAAAGGTACCTGGGATAAGGAGAGAATAAAGAAAGAACATAGACAGAAAAAGTGGACTTTGAGAAAATGAATGAAAATTAAAAAGAGGTACAGGAAACGTTCAGAGCCATGGAACATCCTGATTGGATACCAGAGAAGAAGAAGAAGAAGAAGAAGAAGAAGAAGAAGAAGAAGAAGAAGAAGAAGAAGAAGAAGAAGAAGAAAGTGAGGAGATGGTGAAAGAAATGGAAGAAGACGAAGAACTCAAAAGGTCCTTTTCAGGGCCACTCAATTGCCTTGTGAGGATATCTATTTTCTCAAGCCTTAAAATTATTTAGTCGATTTCGTATTGAATAGATTTTTGTTCATAGATCTATATTTGTCCGTAGAGTAACGCGTAACGCGTAACTTCTTGCTACACTGTTCCATCCGATTGAGGTCAGCTACTTGCAACATTGTTGCCATTGTTTCTCCAGTGTCCAATACCGTGACGTGCCCCACCCCTGCCCGTTAAATTACCCTTATCGCGAGACGGGCCCAATCCCTTGTCGCTCTATAGGCCCACCCATGTTAAATTCCCCTTGTCGCTATAGTGCCGAGACATTTTTATAATATGGATGTAGCATTTAGATAAATTTCTCTTTTTCTACTATAAGATTATTTTTCAGCAGAGGAATACTTCTCGAGATAATCCTGTATATATTTATTCTGATGTTATCAGAAAGCATTATTTCTCGTAATACATATAACTGGTTCTTTCCCTTAACCCTAACTCCATACTTCAGACATGGTTGTGGTCCAGTACTGCCACGGCGAACGCTGGCCATCTGATACCACAGCATTCTCTGCGTTAATTTTTCCACAAGGACTTATGATTCGATCATGAGCCAGCGACAACTATTTTTGGCCTAATGCATATTATATTATTTGAAAAAGTCCAACTGAAGATAATACTTTTTCTAAATTATGTAGATGACTAAACCTACAATTGCAAAACAACTGCAAGAAGAGTATTTTAGTGCAACCGGGATAATACCAGATTTCCCATGGTCAGAAATCGCACCAAAAAATTACTAAACGAGATAAAATGGTTATTAACCGCGAGTGAAATTGAGAGATTAAAAATATCGAACCAGAGAAGAGTAGAGATAATTTTTGGAACAAGAACGAAAAAGATTATGGGCGATAGAACCAGAGTACATCACAAATTTCGACTTAAACAGATTAACCAATGATAAGAAACAGCAACCATTCCAACTACAATTGCATGAATTATCAAAGTGGCGAAGAACGAATTTATCAACGATCACCGTTATGGATCACTGTCATCTCACCTGTGTCTGCGTGGTTTGGAGTCTCGGGTTCGGCCAAAGTGGGTAAAGCTTGCCAGTAACTGCTCGTGGGTCGGTGAGAAAGCTTGCCAGTAACTGCTCGTGGGTCGGTGAGAAAGCTTGCCAGTAACTGCTCGTGGGTCGGTGGTTCTTCCCGGGGTTTTCCTGGGTTCTTCCTCCACCATTTATACCGGCCGCAATGTATAGCCTATCATGTGCTGAAAATATGACGTTAAACCCTAAAGTAACAACGTATTCAGAATAAAATGTATTGTCGAACATATCAGCAAAGATGGTCCTACTTGAATTATTCCTGATAAACTCGACCCTGTCTAGGAATTAAGTCGTCACGATAAATAAAGATTCTGCAACTGGTGTTTTCTTAGGAATCTACCAACCGTACTACAATAACGCATATCCAGTATCCGCTGTTGTTTACGCAATTTACCGTTTAAATGAACCAGACATAGATGTTCTTGCTCCGATGAAAACAGGTTCACTAAATTGTGTTGCTCAACGTATAATGGGGCTTGATTATAAATTAACAAACCACGAAGCCCTTTTCGCACTTAGCGATCCAACAATTGTAATAGAAAAAGAAAAATACAACAATTACATAAGATTTAAAAGATATTCAACGTCATTGAACCTGGTCGCGGCCACTTTCTTTTGTTATTTGTTTTAGGTCAGATAAATTTGTCGGCTACCATTTTGTTTGGTCGCCCACTCCCACCCCAAAAAATAGAAACATAGGTAGCGTACTCTCATTGGCTTTTGGATAATTTAAAGAGTCAACACTACTTGGCTAAAACAACATGTTTAGCACCCACTTTGCAAAACAGTGTCTTGATGAGCGGCTTACCAAAAATAGTGGAGATTCTGCCGCTCCCTCTCCCACCCCCGAGGCTCAACGACTTCATAGTGCAATGCTTTCATTGATACATATATTTTAAAAACTACTGAGATATCTTTCTACAAGGTGAATTTTAATCAAGGACATGACTACCCGCAGTGCTCGTTGGACATTATATAATGTGTTGAAGTTTCTCCGTCTTCTTTAATCATAGACGAGGCAGGTGTCGCTTGAATTGGCGACAAACAGTTTACAAATCTAGTTGATACTCATAAGCTCAGAGGATACGACTCATTACATAAACACAGAAAACTTGTTAAAAATTAAGAAAAGAAAGTAAATCCCGTCATCTCGAATACTCCATCCACCCTCAAGGCCCGGTTGACTTCTGATTTATATGTCCAAGTAGTCAAAATTTCAACACGAGTCTGTGTTACTTAAACAGGAATCTATCCATAAAGTTTCATAACTGTGCATTACTTCAAACTATAACTGTCCTGAGAAGACAAAGTGTGGACGGATGCACAGACGCCAGACGGCAAACGGGTCACTATCTATGCGAACTGGGGGAAAAGTTGGTGCAATAAGAGCCTAGTTATATGTCACTAAACAGATGTTTGCCCTCTCGTCTTGAAATGACCCACCCCCCATCTTTCTGTTTAGGAATATAAAACCCCGAAAATTAATTTAAGCTAATCATCTGTTTAATATAAAATTATTGTAATTTCCATTTATCGTCACGAAGAGAAATTTTACTGATAATCAAGAGCATTAATATGTTGATAAAAAAATCATGTGTGCGCATCTTCAACTTATAACTAACCCTTTAATCGCTATCAACACTTATTAATTTATAATAAGAGTAAAAATATATATTTACTTCAAAACTGCATTCTTTTCAACTTTACAGGTATTATTATTTGTGTGTATGAATAGCTATTGTAGATCAAGGTTCTTATCCATTTATCAAGGAAACTAGCTAAAAGTAAACAAGTTAAAAGTCGCGTGATGTGGGGTGACAAGATAAACCGTAATAAAGATATCTCTTAGTATTAATACCGGAATAAAGCTATTTACTGGAATAAATACCTGGAAAAAAGTAATTACCGGAATAATTATGTATCGCCAAAATAAAACAAAGATTTAAGATTTAATTTTGGGGGCATTTTTAAGCGAAATTGGGTAGTGCTAGCAACTCAAGTACTTGCTGTCAATATTTAATTTAAATTACTTATTGGTTGCAGTAGGTACAGTCTAATGATTTGCTTAAAAATTTGATATCTAGTGCATGGGAAAAAATGGATTCTGTGGGAAAATCACACACTGCGTTAACACAACTATGAAAATGAAAGTAAACAAGAATTGTTCATAAAACAAAATTTTACATTGCATTAATACAAGTAAGACAAGATCTGTCTAAAAAGATATAAAATCTCAATTTAATATTTTTATTAGATAATATTCCCGTAATGACTTTTATTCCTGCATCAAACTAAAGAAACATCATGAATTAAAAATTCTAACTAACGGTTACGCTTTAAATATAAGCTGTGGAGCCAAAGTTGGTGGGAGGTAAGCATTTACTAGGATAGAAATTATTTCTTCCACCACGGTGATCCGTAATTACCTAGGCTCTGACTTCTTCCACAGATGTGGTCTGTAATTACGTAGGCTCTTGGGAATCGACATCTCGCTAGGATCTTGTGGATGAACGAATCTTCCTCAAAATGTTTACTACAGCAGTTTTTGTTCACAAATAGTCCGTTATTGCACACGTATATCATCATTCCCGTGTGCCTAATTCAATTTGCATAGTAATAGACAATAGGAAGTTACCGTACATGTTTGAGTGGATAATTCAATTATAATAACACATCCGAGTCCCTTCTTCGGAAATAAAAGATAAAACGTTTACGCAAAACTCAAGAAGATATAATCATGACATTATTATATCAGAATTATAACCCCAATAGCTACTGTTAGGTTGTGTATGGATATGAATTTACATTATTACGAAATAGTTTCTACATCATTCTCTCGTAAAGTTATTGACAGAACCTATCTAGCTACAGATAATTTAAATAAATAGTAAATAGCTTTACTTTAAAAACAAAGAAATACAAAAGAACATAAAACGCAAAATATACAAAACTTGTTTGAAGTTTCAGAAATCTAATACTGGGCATAAATCATCTCAACCATTTCCAGTTCCGTCTTACAGCTACGACCATAAGAACGTGTTGAGCGGGAATCATCTCAAACACGCGTCTTCTTGCTGAATGACGTTAGAATAATCTGCGACCGTCAATTACAGAAAATTTCGCTGATTGTTAAATAAAAGTGATGTAATTATTCAAGGAACATAGGATAAAAGGTGTAATTTTCAATAATGGCATGCGTAATTATCCTTATTTTAGGCAACAGATTTGCCGAGCCAAGTGCTCTATGCATTTTGTGTTGTTAAATTGCTATGGTTATTATTAATGCAAAATATATGTATCGCCAAAATAAGAGTGTTATAGAAGCAATTATCCTTCATGTGATTCCGTCTATGATTTCAACATAGCTACAATCTTTCAATATAATAAGAAGCCATACCGCACATGGATATATTGATATGTTCTTAACTTTGTATTAATCATTGTAAAGGGCTTATTGTGCTGACTTTTCGCGATTTGTGTTACTTGGTCACCAAATCAGATTTCACCCTCAATTTCCTCGATGTTGAATTTTTGCTTAATTTATCCTCGACATGTCTTGAAAATAAAACCAATGGAGACTTCTACGGCAAGTCGATTGTCAACATGGGTTCACAAGCAATTCATACACAACTAACAAAACTCGATGAATAATTTGAAAGTTATGACAAATGACAAATTCTTTCTTATATGCTGGTTCCAATACGCAACATATGAGGTTAAATATTAATATATGAGTTTGCATGCTTGTACGTCAGCCATGGACGATGACATATTGTTCACAGTAATTGCAATTTAACTAAGATTGACAGAAACATCACAGTCAATGATGCAGTGGACTACAAACAGGTTGTAACTTAAATGCTGACAAATCTATACGGTCCTAAACTAATTAACAGAAAGAAGCAAATCCAACCAGTTTCATAAAATTTAGCAAATAATTTAAATCCCTGAATTATAAATTACATATTTTCAAGGAACATACAAAATTGTGAATTTAATTCCAGTATATTCTTAAAAGATCTAACACACGTCCAAAAGTATCGAGCATTTCAATTTAGAATATCTGGATGAGCCAATAGTCATTAATGTGCCTTTATGCTAACGGTTGTGATGCATTCGTGTTTTAGTAACACGTTTATTTTCAGAAAGCATTGTAAATGAACAGATGATTTGGTACTTTGTTAAAGATGAAAGCAATACTTTTCAAGTAAACATGTCCGTTTTCATAAATTTGGTAGAGTTATGGTACATATCGGTGACGCGCAATTCTTAAGTTTGCAATGTTTCCTCCTTGGTGTAATGCTATGATTGGTCATTCACGTGCTCTATAGAATTATGTTTCACTTAACTTAGCCCTTTACAGCAATAAACAAGTTTGATAGGTTATAGAGACAGTTATAGCAGTCCATGTATATTTCATAAATATGTTAATAGCTCTCAAACTAATCGCTGGTGAATATCAAGGGAAACCTCATTCAAAACTGATTCCCACAATTTCAATTAAATAAGATCTAGAAGAACCATTCTCGATGCAAAGTTTTAGTGTTTTCATCACCGGGAATAGATGCAATCTACTGCTGACTTAATTTGCATCAGATTCGAAAATATTTGCTCGTTTAAATTTTAATAAGCAGAATGTAAACAATAAAATCGAACAAACTGCAGTGAGGTGGGGTTTTTAAATAGTTGAAATAAAGGTCAAAGTTGATAATTTTGAGAGCCCTAAATTTACTTCAGGGAGGCAAATTTCTGGAGGACTACATATTACAATGTGAATTTTTCAGATGAAATAAAGATATATTATTTTATCGTACTTCTTTTTCAATTCTATATGTTTTATTTGTGTAAATGTGACGAAAATTCACATGCACACTTTTGTATAACACTTATAAATACTCCTGTGCATTAAAGTGTATGGGAAGGCATTTACATTAAAGGTATAGGAAAACATTTTGCATAATGTATAGGAACAACTTGAGAGCAATGATATTTGAATACAATGAAGTAAATCTGAATATTTATTCTCTTTATGTAATGCTTACGAATTTCTTACATTAAATTTATTTGAAAGTGACCAACTCATTCCTCTTTCTTTTTTTTTCAAATAAATATACTATTATTTAAAACAAACTCCATGTATGGAAGTTTTGCTTATAGTGTAACTATGAATAAAACTCTTGGTGACTAAAATAGATCAAAATTCGGACACAGTACAAAACAATTCTCATCGCTCAAGAACCTCGATAATGTGTAAGTTTTGTTTAATTCACTGTCCATTTTATTCTATATGTTTAATACTTGTCAGTGAAATATTAAAAGTGTCGTAATCTGCTTTTGTGTGCAATATAATACTTTACAATTCGGCATCAATACTGGATAATAAAGTCTTTGCGATCTGTCCTGGCTTAATTGGCTTTAAGAAGCCAGCATAATTCACCCCAGAATTCCTGGCTTATTTTCTAGACGGATTATTGATTCAAAATAATTGATTCTTTAAGACCCGTTCGTGTTAGCTATTCATGTATTGGGCTTCTACAACAGCTATTTCGCATACTATGCGTAAGTAAAGGCGAGAGGAGCTTGACGCACAAACCGGGATAATTAAGGCAAACGTGAATAAGGGTCGTAAAGTCTGTATGTATGTTTGAAACGATTTCCCTAGTTAGCCTCTTTAGAAGAGCTATATGTAAAACACGATTACGGAGACCAAAAAAAACACTATCGTAATTGATGGTATTTTAATTTCTTACTTAAGCAAATTGTAATAGAAGTCTGTCATTTTTAGATTAAACATTAAACAATCATTACTGTGACACAAGTTCAAGGAATACAGAAAAGTGAGTAATGCTATTAGTGTACAATCCTATTTGAGTGAGGGACAGGAAAAAGGTATCAAAAACAACAAAGAAGATGATGATGATGGCAATTATGATTCAAATTTAGCCATAAAAAAGATTTTAACCAATTTTGAATATATCACACGTCTTTAGCGCTATGGGTACATAAACACCAAGGCAGGAAATATATTTCCATATTATCCACCTATCAACTTTATGTACCCGTATTATCCACCTATCAACTTTATGTACCAATATCATCCACCTATCAACTGTATGTACCCATATTATCCACCTATCAACTGTATGTACCCGTATTATCCACCTATCAACTTTATGTACCCATATCTTCCACCTTTCAACTTTATGTACCCGTATTATCCACCTATCAACTTTATGTACCGTATTATCCACCTATCAAATTTATGTACCCATATCTTCCACCTGTCAACTTTATGTAACCGTATTATACACCTATCAACTGTATATACCCATATTTTCCATATCTTCCACCTGTCAACTTTATGTACCCGTGTTATCCATCTATCAACTGTATGTACCCATATTATCCAACTATCAACTTTATGTATCCATATCTTCCACCTATCAACTTTATGTACCCATATCTTCCACCTATCAACTGTATGTACCCATATTATCCACCTGTCAACTTTATGTACCTATATTATCCACCTGTCAACTTATGTACCTATATTATCCACCTATCAACTGTATGTACCCATATCTTCCACCTATCAACTTTATGTACCCGTTTCTTCCACCTATCAACTTATATAGCTAATAATAACATGACTGATGGTTTCAAACATTCTGCCTGAGGATAAATTAATTTAGTCATGGGAGTGTTCATTATTATGTAAATGTTTTATCTTTTTAGGTTCACCTGATTGACTTTCCATTCCTGTCATTCATGCTTAGGTGGCGCTCACCAGTTTTTATGTACTTTTGAGAGAGTGATGTATGTAAGGTGAAGTTGTTTGCATTTTAAACATACACAGTGGAGAGAATGTTGGCATACCTATATGCTACTTTCATGTAATGTGGATGAAATTTCTTTGGATATTGCACTTTTGGAAATTTAAAATGAGCTTAGGACACTGCGAACTAAAATGACTGCTCCCTTGTGCTCCACAAATCAACCAAAATTTGTCTCAAGTACACTAATCTTGGCAGCTATTAAAATATTGAAAATGAATTTTGCCAAACTAGATAATACCAGCTTCTAAAAGTGCAATGACTGAATTACCAAATACATAAAATGTAAAAAAAAAGTTATCTGCTCTCTTTTTTACAATTTACCTCTGAATGTCGAGAAGTGAAAATGAGCAAGTAGAGATAGCACTTTTTTAAAAGGTGCACATCTGCAGTAAGGCCAAGCTGTATACTCTCTAACCCATATTACACCTATCAATCATACATCAAAATAAATGGAATTTAAGGTTCTTTGAACAATACCTAAGATATACAAAGTCTCTTTTAAAAAACCAGTATAACTAGTGAGGAAACCCGGGGAAACTCTTTTTCTTTAAAATTTTAACCCTATGTTAAATACGAAACTGTAGAGCGCCACCTTAAAAACAAATATAAACATATATGCAATTATTTTTCTTATTTTCATATTATTATGTATGATATTCGGAGTAAAATGGTACATTTACAATGATTTTATTCATGAAAATAAGCTAATTATGCTTATTTTTGCTCTAGCATACCTACTTAGCTATGAGGCATGTTTGGGTGAGTAGTGACCTTCATTTTGGGGAAATTAGAAGCTTTAGAATATAGAAATAAAGTCAACTTAAATTGAAAAATGTTGCAATAAATAACAGAAATGCATAGTGAAAATGTTTCATTTCATTTATTTGCAATGAAATTAAAAAACAAATGATAACAAAGCAAATTTGCTTTCTTCTATATCAAATAAATTAGTTAATATTTTACACTTTGACCTTTGACCTTTATGAACCTCAACTGTTATATCCCTTTTTATAACTGCAAAATTTATTGTTGACATCTTAGGAATAAATATGGTTAGTTTCATGTTCCTGTCTATCAGCATAACACTGGTTGCTTGCTATGTTGACAAAATGCAATGCACATTTTTAAAATTGTTCACTTTTTATCATAAGGAGGGGGGGCTGTACCGGTTTAAGACTCTGACTCTAATAAATGCTGTTCTGAAGGGCAAAATATAGGACAATTATTACAAAGGACTGTTTTGATGCTTGCGACTTAAATATTTCAGCCATACAATCAAAATTAAATCATACAATAATAATTTCTATATACTCTTTATGGTGGCGCTCACCAGTTATTATGTACTTTTGTTAGAGTGATGTATGTAAGGTGAAATTGTTTGCATTTTAAACATGCACAGTGGAGAGAATATTGGCATACCTATATGCTACTTTCATGTAATGTGGATGAAATTTCTTTGGATATTGTACTTTTGGAAATTTTAAATGATCTTAGGACACTGCGAACTAAAATGTCTGCTCCCTTGTGCTCCAAAAATCAACCAAAATTTGTCTAAAGTACACTATTCTTGGCAGCTATTAAAATATGGAAAATGAATTTTACCAAACTAGATAATACCAGCTTCTAAAAATGCAATGACTGAATTACCAAATACATAAAATGAAAAAAAAGTTGTCGGCTGTTTTTTTTTACAATTTACCTCTGAAGGTCCAGAAGTGAAAATGACCAAGTAGAGCTAGCACTTTTTTGAAAGGTGCACATCTGCAGTAAGGCCAAGCTATATACTCTCTAACCCATATTACACCCATCAATCATACATCAAAATAAAGGGAATTAAATGTTTTTTGAACAATACCTAAGATATATAAAGTCTCTTTTAAAAAACCAGTATAACTAGTGAGGAAACCCGGGGAAACTCTTTTTCTTTAAAATTTTAACCCTATGCTAAATACGAAACTGTAGAGCGCCACCTTAATTGTATCTTTTATAGTAACCATCTCGTGATGAATATAAAATTAGATATTAGATAAATAAAATTAAATTTAGAGCCAGCGATTTGAGAAATTGGTTCTTTCAAGCCCTTCCTGCCTATATTGATCGCAATTTGTTCTGCTCGGTGTGCAATCAATGTAGCATCAAACCTTTAGACCATAGAGAGGCATTTACCTTATAATTGTATTAGTAATTCAGTTTACCCTCAACAATTGAAATGCTTGCAACGGAAGAAAGTGCATGACTGTATATGAGTACAAAACGGAGTGCATATTGTATTTGAATGACAACATTCTGTTTGAAACATGCAACACCTTTAATAGTATGTTGTGTTTTGTTTCCTTTTCCCTTTTAAAACTGTGTTGTGGTCTGTGATTGTATGGATTTAATATAAATCTTTCAGTTGACAGTAATTGAAATTTGTTTATATAATATTTCAAAACATTTGCATGGCTCTTTGCTATTTCAATAAGATAACAAAAATATAGCGTCACCTTTCAAACAAATTAGTTTTCCAATGAAAAGATTACCAACAGTTGCAGCAGTAACAAAAACAACAACAACAACAACAATAATAATGATAATAATAATAATAATAATAATAATAATAATAATAATAATAATAATAATAATAATAATAATAAAATAATAATAATAAAAATAAAAATAATAATAATAATAATAATAATAATAATAATAATAATAAAAGAGTTATTTGTAACCACACTGTCAAGAAAGCAACAAGAAAGAAGAAGATGCCGTTGTAGCTATTGCTATATCCCTATATTATTATAAATATTCCTTATATATATATAAATATATATACATACATACATACATACATACATACATACATACATACATACACACACACACACACACATACATACATACATACATACATACATACATACATACATACATACATACATACATACATACATACATACATACATACATACATACATACATACATACATACATACAAGTGTGTGTGTGTTACACACACCAATAATATATCTATATGAATTACACATACTAATGATATACCTATTTGCATACTACAGGCCAATTGTATGCCTCTATGTATTACACAACCTTTGATACTACCGACGATATTCCTATATGCAGTACACGTATATATGATACGCTTATAAATAGTACACATGCCATATATATATATATATATATATATATATATATATATATATATATATATATATATATATATATATATATATATATATATATATATATATATATTACAAATCATATGGCGAATAACAACCCCTTCAAGCGTACTGGATCCACCAAGGGATCACGTGTGTCAGGAATTAATTAAAATAGATGCAATAAACTGATGACGAACAGTACGAAACTAGTAACTAACTAGCCTAAGCGCTTTCGACTCTTAATGAGTCTTTTTCAAAGGCAAATACAAAACATATATACGACAAACAAATAAACACAAAAACGTTGTGTTTGTAAACCTCTACATGGCTGTCTTCACATGTGCTAAAACTATAAATACAACCAGCTTGTATATACTAGTTGCGGTAACTGAAAACGTTGTATAATTCCCTAAAAGTCTACAAGCCAAAGCGACATCTATTTTTACTTTTTGTACATATGTAACGCAAATTATATCCCGGATATTTGATTCTATACCGGTTTTTCTTTTAGTAAAAATTGAAGGATAATAAGAAGATTTAGAAAATGTTAAATTCTACTAGTGCATAGTTTTCATTTTCTAGTCTTCTTGGTTTAGACCGCTTGGTTTCAATGTTCTAAGGCGGCGTATCCAGTATGATTCCTTTTCCTTCCTGGTTTCGGAACTCCAGCTGTGGTTGTTAGCAATAGCGATAAGTATTATATCACTGAAAGTGTGGCCAGGGGAGGAGAAGTGTTCTGCGACTGGGCTTCTGTACAGCTTTTTTGTCATCCAATCAGATCTATGACTACATAATTTTTAAACACGTATTCATATGCTGACATATCCATTTAGAAATGTGTATTACAACTGCACACTTTCTGAAATGGCGTTTAAAGTTTCAGACCAACGTATTTTGTGAATGTGTATACTTTTCAATTAGCGCAGACAATACAAGATTATTCGACATAATGTCCCCTGAAGTAATTTAATGTTTATAGTAGTTTCACTTTGGTATATTTTTGCTTGGGGTATTACAAGTATAGGACATCTAACGATGGTTGATTTAAAGATAACGCAATAGATCTGCTGTATGACTGTAGTATCACAGCTTTAAGAACAAAACGTTCGTATCATGAATATAAAACATGATGGCAATATTTCTTTAATAGTTTTTATCTACATTTCCAATGAATATATTGATTTCATTTTTGATTCATCAAAGTTATCGTTCATTTATTATATTATATATTTTCAATTAGAAGAACTTATTTTTCTGAATATGTGCCTTGTACTCTTGACAAAAGTATTGGTGCATCGATTGATCCAAAATACCATAAACGTGTAAACACATTTTCATCAGCCATGAGTGCCAATCTTATGGAAATTGCCTTCAGTTAACTCATCTCTATTTTTAAGACCACAATAATGTAATAATGCTGCAAAAATGAGTCAGGTGACAGCTGGACTGTGAAACAGAGCGGACGTGTTTTTCTGAGCTCCCGGACTTTGAGGATAATATTGGATGATTTACTTCACATAAAGGATACTACAGTAGGAAAAGCTAAGGTAAAGTAAAATCTACTTAAAACTACTTAAATCTACAAAAATTTACTTAAATCTACTTTACTTCATAATATAAATTAATCGTCGTTACTAATTTAAATCACAATGTAATTATATAATAAAGTTAACTAGCTCTGAATTTTATCACCTCAAATAAATGTTTACTATGACTAACAACGTAAATTTACCCTACCTTAAAAATTTTTAGCAAAATGAATAAAACCAAAACTCTATCAATTACAATTTCTTTGTCCTTCCGGAGACAAACACGTGGGCAGCCAAAATATGTCTTGGACAGGTGTTACACTCCACACCAATAACCCCAAACAATATATTAATACTTAATCGTATAATCCCTTCATGAATATCCATCATAACGTTTATGGAAAATAAATATTAAATTTTAACCAAACAACAAAAATTCTCCTCTCATCATACCGGGTAAATATTGTACTAGATTAAAAATCAGGTAATACGAAATACATAAGCCCCCAGTCTAAGGCTGCATCTGACTGGCCGAATATAGGCGCGCTTTTACCACAAAGGAATTACAGTATTGAGTCCAAGTAGGATTGAAATAAAAAATTTATATCAACCAATCAAAATTTAGCACTCGAAAGACGTAAGTAGGAAACTCAGTATTAACCCAAACGATCCCACATAACTACTAATAAGCGCACATAATTCCCAAATTAACGATAAGATTAAGATAAAACTGAATCATCCAATATTACTCAGTAAATAATACGATATAAAGAAGAAAGGATTTGGGCGCATACAGGGAGGAAAGGGAAAGAAAACAAGATGGCTAAAACAGACCTACTGCAAGTTCATCCAAATAATATCAAATAAAGGGGATCAATAAGCCTGTATCGAAACCCTAATAACCCATCCCAGCATACAAACACTAACATAATTGCAATCACCATACCTAGTCTATAACCTAAAACAAGAGCTAGGACTCATACTAGCACAAGTCTGGGTGGATACTGAAACCTATAGCACTATATATATATATATATATATATATATATATATATATATATATATATATATATATATATATATATATATATATATATATAGGCTAAGATTTCCCACCATGACAAGGACATATAGGTCAAGACCGATAGCGAAGGGCAAAATCAGGAACCTCCTACCTGATATCTCTAACTCCCAGGAGCGGAGTAGACTGATTGGCCGAATAAGCGTAAAAGTCCGAAAAAAGCTTATCTCGAAGAGATAATCCCCACATACAATCACTAAAAAACATACATCCTCTACTGTCGTTTTAACGGCAAGAGGGTGTGGAAAGACATAACTATGCCTACAACAGCACAAAAATGGCCGACACTTATGGAAGATATAACCCTGCAGCCCATCAGGGAATAGAGCAAACTTCTCCACGAGGAGTAGAAATAATAAAATGTACCGGCCGAATGACAGATACAAGACTTGAAGGCACTATCAAGTCAACCGGGGTCTTGAACCCGACCAAGATCCAAAACAAACAAAAATCCCCATAGTCGTTCTAACGATAAGGGGAATTAATGAAAAGATTACAAAACGTCACGTAAAGCCACCATACTGGATGCTCCACCAGTATATGTCCGAAGCAGAGAAATGGATCCGACCAACTCTCAAATATGACAAGGTAATGGGATACAGTCAGCTCTTACTATATCCAACGAAGGACGGAAGAAGCCCACAACAAGAACAAGATGGCGGAATCAACACGACCCGAAGACTCTACTACAAATCAACAAAGGTATTCTACAGGACCGTTTCGAATCCTTCAAACTACAAGGGAGAAGTACCAACACTACCCGGAGGGTAGACATGAAATATTACTAAATTTTATTGCCAATAAAGAAAAGTACGAAATTGCCTTCACACCAAAAGGGATAGTTAGTCAGCACCAGCTAATATCTCAGAAAACCAAACCCATCACACACACAAGCAGACCTCACTTCAAAACTAATCAAGGGACTATGCAGTACTAACCACCTTCCCACTGCTGTCCCAAAACTCCAACCCTGGTACGGACAAACAATTAGCGATGAACAGTCCGGGCCGCGCGGCCAACTGTTCAAAAGGAAAAGTATACAACCTATGTCTTCACCTTGGCTCTGAAAACATACGTCCCAAACAAGATCCTTTGGCAAGGCGGTCAAATGACAACACCACACAACCCAAAGCGGTGGTAAATTTTCATAGTAGGAGGCAAACGCCTAAAGATTGATAGCTTTTCGGACATTATAAGTACGCCAAGTACGCAAAATTTAATCTATAATTATATCTTCCAAATTCAAATCTCAGGCACATTAGAACAATTGCACAGGTGGCTCACACAAAATTGATATAGGGACACCCGTAGGAAAAACTGGTTTATATTTGACAAAAAAGTCCACCTAACTGAAATAAAGTTAGGTGGATTATAACTTGGGGGCTTTGGTGGGTAGAGGTCGCGGCCCAGGTAGGAGAGTTAGTTGCGGTTCTGCCATTTTCGAGCATCAGCTTTAGAATAGAAAGGGTCATTTTAGAGGTCAAAAAAGTCCAAGCTCTAAGGCCATGCGCCCCCTCGGGGGGACCACAGTCCATGCCTGGGACTGTAAGACCACCCACCCCGGAGGGATCGCAGCCCATGCCCGGGGCAAGAAAGTGTCAGCACCAAGACACGAGTGAGCCCGGCCCCGGAAGGGGGAGAGACCACTAGCCCTGATAAGGGCTTAAAGTCATAAAACATGAGTGTATACATGACTATATTATTATTATTATTATTATTATTATTATTATTTTTATATATATATATATATATATATATATATATATATATATATATATATATATATATATATGACATGACATAATGCTGCAAATCTGATTTACTATGAGAAACAAAATCGTCCATGGCTGCTGTACTCGCATTCAGAAAAAAATGATACTGATATTTTCTTCATAAGTTGCGTATGGTAACCTGAGAGTAACAAAGAATTTGTCTTGTCTTGTCTTGTCTTGTCTTGTCTTGTCTTGTCTTGTCTTGTCTTGTTAAATACTTGCCACCAAGACCGGATAAGGTGGCAGGAGTTGGCGGGGTTTGTTATTCAATAAGGTATTCAAAAGTTCAATAAATGGAATGGTGGAAGTAGGCGCAGAAGCCGATCATTGCTTGGGGCGCCATTTGGTCTATGACACTTTTTGATGAGGGGGTAGTCCTTGAAGCAGCCTCGACATATTAATATGTCCTTCAGATACTTCATTATGCCCTGGAAGAATACAACATAAATCAATGGATGAAACTCTCTTTACGATCAGAGCCTGTCTTAAAAGCCTACTTGGTTTAAAGAAGCCTGCATGATTCACCCCGAAAATAATGGCTTCAGTCATAAGGAAAATATTGATTCAAAACAATTGATTATTCCAACCCCATTTGTGCTACTTACGCAAGTTATAGTTTCTAGTCATCAATGGCAGCAAGTTATAGTTTCTAGTCATAAATGCCAAAGATATACTTTCTCTCAATAGTCTCTTCCGAAACCAATATGCTTGAATTTTAGCACTATTACAATTTATTATACATGAATATATCGTGCTTTTATCAGGCACCTCAATTACTCATAACAATTGCATAACTTAAATCATGCCTGACAAAATTCCTAAGAAAAAAAAATAAAGGCGATTTCATAATGTCTTGGAGCATCAGCCAAGGTCTTACTCGCTGTACATGATACAGCAAACCCTTTTTTACAAAAAAAATGGCTTTACATAAAAGATTATACAAATCTACAAAATTTGCAAACATATAATGCTACTTTATCAATATGTAATTATTTCTATCTCAGCTCGTCTCAAAGTGCTAATTTCTGGGTATATACTGTCATAATAAACAATTATGAGTGCATTCTCGTGACGCCAAAATCTTTCGCTCAGATATCAAAATATAGCAAGCTTTTTTTCCATCACGGAGTTTTGTTTCAAAGCTTCTTTTTGGAGCACTTGTCAGTGTAGACAGTCCTTAAATTGCATTTTTTTTATGGCGGCCAAAAGATTGAATAAATAGGCGGCAAGGTATTGTTGCTGAAAATTCTACTGTACAACATAAATTAGAAAAGTGAACCGTTGTTCTCCATGAATATCCGCAGGTTCCGTAGTGAAGAAGTCACTGAATACAGATAATATAATGATATGGCATATTTTCATTTACAATAATATTGGTTATGCTTACTTTATAGAGAAATATTAAATATTTGTCTGTTTTATGGTCTAGCATTGTATAAAAGAGTAAAAAAAATCTTTTTGCGACTTAATACAATTGATTTTCCATAATTGACATTTTTTTTAAAATTTCATTGCTTGTCTTCTGTTGCTAGTGAGAAACGTCCTTTCAAATCTAACATGTCGCCAACATGATACTTGTTTGTTTAGGAGTTGTTTTTCTTGTATGTTTCCTTGTTTAAATTTGACACTTTAATATTACAAATAATAGTTATAGAATCTACGCGGGTATTACGATTTCCCGGTAAGATGCTGATTTTGTTTTAATTACAGACATTGGTATTGTGGAAATGAAAAATGTTTTTTAAATTCGCTACAGTAATTCAAAGAAATTTTCTGTCTTATTTGGGGTCAAAAAAAGTAGTTTGCTAATGAAATACTGGATTAAATTATACATATCGTTCATCGTGAAACCATGTCAGGCCACACTCTAGCCTAGAAATTAATGATTTAATACAACTGATGCTTTAGAACAGTGGTCCCCAACCACCGGGACACGGACCAGTACCGGGCCGTGGATCACATGGTACCGGGCCACCAAAGGAACACTAAATTATTTCAATTTTATTTACTGTAGGGTATTACTCACGGGTTTGTGCTGCTTGCCATTGACGAGAGGTTAACCAGGAGCTGAGAGACGTCACCTCAATCCGCATAAATACTGTGCCTGCGCAAAATATCGTGATATCGGAGCGGTTTTAGGTCACGCGGCTTTGGTGGAGAGAAGGTGTGAATCACTCTTCTCTCTGTTCACCGGTACTTGTTTAAGAGTTCTTGGTGATCGTGTATATTGTGTTTGCTCAAATTTAACCCACAAATTGGCAAAAAAGAGTACGAAACAGATGTCGTTAGAAAGTTTCCTTAGGAAAAAGAAAAGGCCCAGTGAAGAGACAGAAGAGCCTTAAACATCAAAGAAACATAAAACTTTAAACAGACAATACCATGAGTCCTACTTGAAATATGATTTATTGAGACAGGTGATTCACACACACCAATCCCGCTCTGCATAGTTTGCTGCGACCAGCTCTCTAATGAAGCAATGAAACCTTCAAAGCTGCTTCGCCACTTGAACGCCAAACAATCCCCTGGCTTATTTTGAAAGAAAAAAAAACGGGAACACGAAGGACAGAAGAAATATTTGAGGTCTTCGATATCAATATAGGAGAATGCACTGAGAGCATCATATTTGGTAGCTAACCGTATTGCTAAGGCTAAAAAGCCATTTACTATCGGTGAAGAATTGATCCTACCCTCCACTAAAGACATTTGCCGTGAATTTCTAGGAGAGGCTGCTGTGGGAAAGATAGCACATGTGCCTTTATCGGAGAGCACCGCGACTAGGCGCATTGAGGAAATAGCCGAAGACATTGAGACATAATTAATGGAGAGGATTAATACATCACCGTGGTACGCACTCCAGGTTGACAAATCTACAGATATCGACAACAAGGCAATACTACGTGTTTATATGCGATATCTATATCAGGAGGATGTACATGCGGATGTGTTCTATCTTTGCCGACCAACACCACATGAGCAGAACAGTTCATGTCACTGGATGGTTATATCAGGACAACTAAAATGGTCCTTTGTGTCGGCATATGCACAGACGGAGCTGCTGCCATGACTAGAAGACTATCTGGTTTAACTGCTCAGATTAAGGAAGTTGCACATGAGAATGAATCTACGCATTGTAAATACTGGCAAGACGAAAAATATCACAGGAATTTAACAGCGTATTGATTGATGTCGTTAAAGTTATTAACCACATCAAATCACACGTCCTTAACTTGCGCCTGTTTCAGCAGCTTTGTGAGGAGATTGACGCAGAGCACAGATGCTTTCTCTTATACATAGAAATAAGATGGTTATCTAGAGGAAAATCGCTAACCAGAGCATTTGAATTACGAGAGCCATTGCAAAGATTCCTCTCAGAAAAGAAGTCAACTCTGGCAGCACATTTCAGAAAAAAAAATATATGGGTCGCAAAACTTGCTTATTGGTGTGACTTTTTCAGCCTGCTCAATGAACTCAATCTGTCCCTTCATGGGAAAATGACAACCTTTTTCCAGTTGGCAAAGTATCTGCATTTATAGCCAAACTGGAGTTGTGGGGACGGCGCGTGAACAAAGGCATTTTGGACACGTTTCAGACAATAATAATAGAGATTTTAGGTGAGACTGAGCCTGAGCATTCATTCTCTCAGTTGTTGCACGATCACCTGTCTTTGCTTTTAAAAGAGTTCGAGCGCTACTTCCCAACCACAACAGACCCACGAACTGGTAAGGAAAGGATCCGCGACCCATTTGTCAACAAACCAGGCGAATCTAGCATGTATGTGAAAGACGAAGATCAACTTCTGGGATTAAAAATTACGGCGGCCTTAACACTATGTTCGAGACAACAACTCTGCCGGTGTTCTGGATTAAAGTCATGGCGGAATACCCTGAGATAAACACCACCGCACTTAAATTCTTATTGCCATTTCCGACATCCTATCTGTGGGAAGCGGGTTTTCTGCAGTGACAGCAACCAAAATAAAACAACAGAATAAACTGGACATAAGCAACACACATTGTCTCCTATTACCCCCAGATGGAACCATCTCATTGCAAAGAAACAAGTTCAGGGTTCTAATTGATTTAGCGTTCTAGTGAGTTAAAAATGTTAAATCACTTTATATTCATTTTTTGGTTTAATTGTATTTTATTTTGAACGCATGTTTAAATACAATTAAATTAAAATTATTAAATCAAAGCAATCTAAAATATAAACAATCAAGCCCCCCCCCCTTAGCGGGCCGCGGTAAAATTAACGTTAACATTGACCGGTCATCAGCGATAAAAAGTTTGGTACCACTGCTTTAGAACACAACGTGTTGAAGGTTTTACCGAACAACAATCACCTGCATATACCATCGTATACCTGCAGGAAGGATACATTGTGGGAGTGCAAAAACTGATGGTTATTTATTTATTCTTTTTACTGAAATATGTTTTGGCTTAAAATCGTACTTCTGAAGCAAATGTGTGTCTTTTGCATGTATTTAAATTAAATTGATTGGATTAATATTTACTATTTCGGTTCAAATGTACCGATTGTATTCGCTTATAAGACGAGTCCAATTGCAAACTGCACAGACTCGGATCTGCCCTTGAATAATGCAGCAACAGATATGGGTCAGTCCGTGCAGTTCTTAAGAGTAATCCGTAGAACAAACAACATAGACCATGATCTGCAGCAATATTATCCAACTACAGATCAGTATATTTGTTGTTTGCAGTTCGACTCGATCTACAAGTAAGTATTAACACTATATTCAAGTCAGAGCAACTAAATTCGTACTATTTAGATTAAGAAATGAAGGCCACTATAGACAACACGACATTTACAGTAATTTTTTCTCTTAAAATAATCATATTCTAGAAGCATTATGGATTATTGCCTTTAGAATATTAAAGAGCCATATTAAATACAACGTTAGTTTTGTATCCATTAGTGATGCAGGAAATTAACAATGAATCCAAAGTCCAAAATTTTAATATGCAATTTGCAAAGCCATTTAGAATAGGTCACGAATGACACTTCCGGTACTTAAGTGAGGAAGATAGAGCTACCACTAACAATTCATTGGTAATCATTTTTCATCTGTCAAAGTGAAGAAAGCAAAGTAACATTATGGATGCCTTTCCTAAGAGTTAACGAAGCTTGTTTTCTGCAATGTAGAAGCAATACTGTCTAAAGCAAAAATGACAGATTCGTTTCCATTTATGATGCAAGGAGCTAAGAATGAATCCAAAAACGGCAATAATCTAAGATCCGTTTCTTGGTGTTCAAATTTATTTTCATTTTCCTGAATCAGAAGATAATTTTTCCTCCAGAAATAATTATTTTTTGCAATTTCATCAAGGTTCTATTTGCATCGACGATTATATTAAAAAAGGAAACAAACAGAATAAAAATTAAAATTAAAGCAATTAAAAACAATCGATAATGTTTTTCTATAATATACCGGTGGTTAATTTCGTTAACGGCTATTAAAATTTTTCAACATGCCGCATATTAGAAAATGCACATTTTTCATTCCTATCCATTCGCATAAATGTCAATCGGAAATAGATGTTTGTTTTTTATTCTTTTTGCTTCATTGAAACAATCCTCCTTTCACAGAAAACATGTAAAATCGTCACCTGTTGATTAGTAAGACAAAACATTTGGTGAAAAAGGACATGTTTTGGGGAGGTTGAGGGTTTACAACGATTTTGGAGTAAGACATTAGGTCACATTATGGCCGTTCAACAGCAATTTCGAGGCCGATAGCTGTCATCTTTGGCCCTTGATGAAGTCATGATTGGCCGAAAAAATTTGATTACACCGAACTTTTTTTGTTATTGGTAGCTATTGTTATTGGTAGCTATTGTTGTTGGTAGCTATTATTATTGGTAGCTACTCTATCAATTCTGCAGTCAGGCCAATCTAGTTATGGAAATGTAGAATAAGCTACCATTGCAGGAAGAAAAAAAATGAATAGAATATGGTTTAATGGGAATGTGACATTGATCTAGCACTTTACAATTATGATACAATTGTTGGTGGTAGTATCCTTGACCATGTGATATTCAAATGACTGCTGTAATGAAGTTAGAGTGCTTTAAATGGTGGTGCCCATATAACTAACATGGCTGTTATTAGAACTGAGACTGACGGTTTTACTAAATTCAGCAAATGGAATGAATTTAGTAGAAACTAAAAGACCCAGAATATTTTGTAGAAATGGTCAAGACAAAAAGTAATACTAAGAGTCCGTAAACTGAACACGCTATCTTATAGAACTTAAAAAGTGTGTGTAATTGTGTGTGTGTGTGTGTGTGTGTGTGTGTGTGTGTGTGTGTGTGAAACATGTGTGATGTTCAAACATATGGTCAATTTCTTGGTGTAATATTATAGAAATTTGCGCGAATCTCACAATTGCAACTCTTAAATATGGTCCTGTGTTTCGCTTTGGATTCTTTTTCTTTTATTCGTCCATAAAATTTAATGTTCTGTATCAAGTTCGCAATACACACACTATTCGCAGCAGTAATTCATAGACCGATTTGAATATATTTTTTAAAATATTGGATTGGCAATTGAACAGTTTAACATTTTCTTTTATTTTTGCAATATCTGAGCAGTCCACCTTATCTTTTCTTGCAAGAAAAAGGAGTGCATATAAATAAAATGACTTGATCATTATAGTTAATTATTGATTTATTCCTGTTGAAATCCCTTTATGTTTATGTCGCATATTGGCTCCTTTACCTTCATTTTGTTCATTCGTGATGTTTATTTTGATATGATATATGCATGTAACAGAGGTCCTTATTCATTATTTCTCGCTTTTCTAATTTTCTAACTTTCTAAAACTAATTATTGTGCAAGAAATTGATTCAAATTACTTTATCTTTAGCCTAAATACTTTACTCATTCTCACGCTGGCATCTCATTATTGCCAGCCATGCTCACGCTGGCATCTCAGTATTAATAGCCGCGCTTTGATAATAATTTGGATAGTGAATCCCATTTCTTTACGCAACATAATGCAAAATGTAATATATATGATCATAACGTCTTTAAACTCATACAAATTTTTTCAGCTAGCTTTATGGGGATATCTGAATTGAATTCGCTGTTAGAACAATGCTTTTTCAGTCAATAGATATTTGAGTGTTTATGGGCATTGTGTCGAGTTGTTTCCCTCACTTCAGTTAAGAGCTTTGTTTTATATATATATATATATATATATATATATATATATATATATATATATATATATATATATATTGTTACGACACTGTAGTTTAATTGTGTGTGTTAAAAATTGAATTCTGTATAAATCTTTTTATTTCATTTTTTTTTACATTAAATGTATTATTAATATAATTATATTAATATTAGTCTAATATATTGTTGAAAACATCGTGTTTGTTTTTAGTCGTAAATGTGACTCATGTGAGCACATGCTGTGTATGATAACAAAATCGTTACAAGTAAACATTCAGGAATAACTATGAAAACGATTGGATGATCCTTTTCAGGCTATCCTAATGTCCAGAAGTATTACGAAATTGCATGCGTCCTAGTGCGCGTATTATTCAAACAACGTATTAGCTTCGTTTAAATACTGAGGTATTTTGTAAGACGTTCATTGTCACGGACAGATAGTCGTAGTCGAGAGTCATACTCAGTCGTAGAGTCGTAAAGTCAGTTGGAGTTATTGTAACATCTTAGAGTTATACAACTTTGATCTTAAAAAAGGTATTTCTGTGCTAGAAGTTGTCTGTTCGTATGTCTACGTAGAACAACATGTCTTGTTAGAGGAGCTAATTTTACTTCGTTTTATGAAACAAAAATTTATGTTGGAGAACAATGTTACTGATTTGGACAAAGACAATTTCCGAAAATATTCTAAATTGGAACGGAACAATACAAACTGTTTTATTGTGTAAATTCTGGAATATTCTGTTAGTCTTCGTCTGACGTGGTCATCCGCCATTTTGGACCGAAACTGAACTTCTGACTGTGTTTAGAACGTTTTACAGGACTTGTGTTTCTATTTTGAACAAACATTTTAAATCATTTCTGTAAACCGTAAGTCTTGTTTAACATAATTATATTTTTTCATGTTTTCTAGGAAAATAAATTATTTTTTTGTTAAAATTTACAAAGCTTGTTGTCTTCATTCTTTGTTTTATGTTACTTTGAAGGAGCCGATACGTAGCATTGTGCCAGCTCCCCATTTTCGAGCTGTAGCTTCTAGTTTTTTAATTGAAATGTTAACCAGTTTAGTAATCTTTTATAACTTTCATATGGTTGGTATCTTCAAAACTCTGATTGAAGCAAAACAAAATTATATGACATTGGTCATATTGTAACCATTTTCGTTAATGTTGATAATTATATTTGAGGTAAAGTTTAATTTGAGTGAGGTTTCAGCTTGATGCAGTATGTTCTACTTCGGCTTATGCTTGCATTTTTAGCAATACCTGTGCTTTGATAGTTTTCGATAATGAGATTTTGTTGTCAATGTGGATATTTTCCTTTTGCTTGTGTTGAAACACCAAATGCACAGAAATATATTCAGAGTTATGAATGATGATTCAAAACTTATATTGGTATTTTTAAACAGATCTTGAATTGTATTAAACAATGTGACAATTATCTGAATTGGTATTTAAAAATGATAATGCCTGAAAATTATTTTATCAGCTGAACATAGAAAAATGAATTATTGAACAATTACCATGCATGTTTGGCCTGTAAATATTATATTTGCATTGTGTAAATAATTAAAATAAATAATGCAATCTACGTAAATAATCTAGTCTATTTAATTTTTTTGGATGGTGCTCTTCCTGGTTGACCTTTACGGACCATGTAGAGAGGCCTTCCTGCCCTATTCGTATTGATTGTGCTCTAATAATGTTTGGTTTATTTTATTGTTCACTGTTTTGTTAGGGTTTGTTATATATATATATATATATATATATATATATATATATATATATATATATATATATATATATATATATATATATATATATATTGTTTGGTTGGGGCGGGTTTGTTCATTTTTTCACCGTCCAATATCGTCTAGACATTCGTCTGCTTCCAATTGAAGGAAGTAATCTTCCATCATTTTGACTTCTTTTTCTTTATTTCTCCGTCATTTGTCTCTTCTTTTGGCCCTTTCAGCTTCTTTCTTGTTATGTTTTCATTTCTACTATAGCAATTTGGTTTCCATACGTTATTGATTATGGATTGGTTTTTCCGCTTTAGATTGTAAATTGGTTTTATTGCTTGGTTCAGGTTTAGCCTGAGCATTTTGTAGACATTTATGAAGAGTGTGTCCTGTTTTCCCACATCGATTACATTTTCTCTTGTATATGCAACCTTTGTACCAAGACTTTGTGATTAAACCGTGTAGAAAAAAGGCTTTTTCACTTCGTTCAATTTGTTTTCTCTATTTCCACAATTTGTGTTCCATTAAAAATCTTAGAGTTATTGCTTCTCGATGGCATCACCTTTATATTTTTAACTATTCCTCAAGTTTTTCAATGGTAGCTTGTAGTGGTATCTCCAAGGGGATGCCTGATAAGTGCATTTCAGTCGTCTGTTTCTTTAATTTCTTCATTATGGGAGCTGGTGTTTTAAGTATTACTGTCTTTCTAAGGACCAGTTAGAGACTTTAATATTTTTAAATATTAAATACTTTTATACTTCTATATACGTATTATACGGGCTTATATCCCTTATTCCATACAGTTTTTCACTGTGTTAGCGCTTGATGTAGTTAATAAGTCAGCATGATTTAAAATTTAATTGATATGTTATGGACAATTTAGACATGTAAGATGCAGTGATGAACATGATTCTTAACTTTTGCTTTCTTTGGGGTTTTTTTTGTCAGCTTCGTCTAGATGTTTTCAAGATTGGATATTGATATACAAAGCTGTTTAAACCTTTGCTGAAACTAGTTTGCTCCCTTTGAACTGGAGCTCTTCTATCCACTCAGTGCGCATGCCAACCTTTCTACCTCGGCTTTAGAGGACTTTTGATATTCGTAATCTGTCAAATTTTTAACTACATATTTATATAGTATTAACAAACAGTTGTGTCTTATCTAATGTAACACAATATCTACACATATTACAGCCCACATTTGTCATTAAATTTCACTCACAATCAAAACCGCATTTAAAGTACAAAAATTGAAGGTGTTTACATTTGTACAAAAATTTGCCTCGAATTTGGTGGCCCGCAGAGGAAAAGACGTGTTCTCATATTTTTGAAGGCAAAATTTAAAAAAAAAATAGCTTTCTAGATTTTTACACTACACATTACATTTTCATTTTAAACCTGAAAACGTATAGTGGCTCCACGTGGGGATATACATACTTTGTATATTCAACGACCTCTAGGGGTATTGCAATTTTGGTGATTTATTGACTTTAAATTTTCGCTGTAAATATAATTAAAGACGTTAGTCACGACAATATGTTCATTTAAGATATAAGTACTCATGAAGAACGAAATATACTGCCGGAGCGGAAGTTGAGGATTTTGCTAATTTGTGTAATGAAAATGTAACTTCTATTTCAATCTTACTATGGACTCTACAATAGATAGTTACAATTGCTAGTGGATGTAAAAGTCGCTTTGATTTAACCTGGTCACAGACCATATAATTTTAGAGCAACTGTAAAATTTGAATTGCACGAAAACATTATCTAACATAAAATGACTGAAGCTTAAAGCTTCTTTAATTATTTTGAAAGATGCAGAATATGTACAGCTAGTTAAATATCCTGACATTGGTGTTGGTAAATTTGTCGAAAAATATGGCAGACATAACAACATGTTAATAATAATGAACTGCTACTTAATTCTTTAGTTTATTGGGAAATATTTGTCATTTCGTTGTCACATATGTGAATAACGGTTATAGTACAGAGGAGCGTTCCGTAACATGAACAAAGGAAATATTTATTTTGTGTACCAAAATGGATGGTTGGTTGGTTGTTGTGGGGTTTAACGCCATTTTTCAGCACACGATACATGGCGGCCAGTATTAATGATAGAGGAAGAAACCGGGAAATCACCGGAAAGAACCACCGACCCACGAGAAGCTACTGGCAAGCTTTCTCACATATCCACATTCGACAAATCTTACACTCGAACCCACGCAGATAGAGGTGAGATGGCAGTGATCCGTAAAGGTCAGCGCTTTAGACCACTCGAAATAAGAATGGAAATAAGCCAAAAAAATCTAAAAATCTAAAATCTGGAAAAGATTAACATTATTCGATGTTTCAGTCCAAAATAGCGTATGGTTTTCTAAGTAATAACGTGACATCATCTGACCTCATTTTATAAACGAGGATCACACGCGTTTCTTAATGGTAGATACACTACTTAAAATATTAGAAAAACAAATTTAAAAATGTCAATAAAATAAAAATTGTGTTTATCTCGTTTAGATACGATGGCTGACTTCCTCCTTTTACTTTTTGTTGACTTGACACATTATTCTGATCTGAAATATTTGTTTCTTTACCTTCAATATTCTTTTAAAGGTCCCATTTTCATGCATCATGTGTAGACCGAATATATACAAGTGCGCACTATTTTGTGATTTTAGCATTGGACTTATACGGTAGTAGGGAAAAATAGTGTCATCACAACCAATGATAGTTCCCGCTTTTTTCTAATTAGAATTTTAACGGTACGCCGTCTATAGGATTTGAACAAATCATCAATTATAAACAAATATCGCAAACTGTCATTTATGTCGTAAGCTATTTGTCGTGAAGATCCAATAATATAATCTCAAAATGGGATTTAACCCCATGATAGGCAATTAAAAACATTTCTCGTTAAAGCAATTGAAGTTGATGTGTCAAGTTTTCAATCAATATTATAATCAAAACAATCCAAATATGATTGGTAACATCAATCGCAGCATCTTTAGCTATTAGTCCATACCAAGTTACGAGAAAGTGTATATATTATCATTTTGCTTGCCTATTTACATGGTAAATATTGTAATCAAATCTCTCCAGATATGGTTAGTAACATCCATGGCAGCATATTTTGGATATTTGTTATTTCCAAGTCACAAAAAGTGAATATATTATTATTTTTATGGTATGTTCAGAGTATTGTCATTGGCACCAGTATAGAACTGACAAAATTTCGTTGGAATATACAGGCTATTGTCATTTGCACCTATATGTAATTAACTAAAATTCGTTGGAATATACAGGCTATTGACATTGGCAACTATATGTAATTAACTAAAATTCGTTGGAATATACAGGCTTTTGTCATTTGCACCTATATGTAATTAACTAAAATGAATTGGAATATACAGGCTTTTGTCATTTGCACCTATATGTAATTAACTAAAATTCATTGGAATATACAGGCTATTGTCATTTGCACCTATATGTAATTAACTAAAATTCATTGAAATATACAGGCTATTGTCATTTGGCACCATTATGGAACTGATGTCAAACCACCGCTTGTCAAGATTTTGAGTTAGAACTTCAGTTGGATCAAACCAATATTTGAGATAAAATAGGACTGACTATGATATTCATGGAAGGACGATAACGTAATTAATTTGAAATATCCTGAGAAAGGTTGCAATCCTGCCTCCAAAAGTTTAAATGCAACATCAAAAGCATCCGACTTGAGAATCCTAAAAAAAGGGTTTGTTTTTCTTATATCCATGCTTCCGACAGTGCGGACATGACACAATTTTGTGAAAGGAGTAAAGGTGTTTCTGGAGATATTTAACTATGGCGTTTTAATTGCACTTATAATGTTTTTAAATCCACCAAATATATACTGATGGCGTTTTCAAAGGATATTAAATTTTACTTAGACAGGCAAACGTAGTACCACAACATGCATTCTAAGAGTATCTAGAATGCACAAGCTTGATTGAAACGGTCTTCCAAGAGTCTTCAGGGATAGGCCTACCTTAGAAGTCTTCGAATGATGTGCTTCAGAAGGCAACCAGATTGTTTTAAACGCTTAATAGGACACACGGTACTAATTGTATGGAAGAACTGTGAACCAGTCTATAAATGGGTGAAGAAAAAAAAAGAGTATATACGTGTTTGGTGGTCCATAATTGGTCCATAATTGGTTAATAATGAAAAGTAAAATTTTAGTAAAAATATCTTTTGAAAGCTTATCCTATATGTAATTTTAAAAAAATAGACAAATTTCTATTGATGCAATTTTAGTATTTTTAACGACTTGACTTAGGATTACTCAATAATGAAAGTAACACTTGATTCGCTTGGTGCAGAATCAATAACATGTGCTCCATGCACATGTAGGTCAAAAAAAATGCCGCGGCTCATATGGTGTTCACACAGAAGCTTGCACCAAGGTTAGTTGTTCATGGAGAAATATAGTTCTGATCATCAGTACCCAGAAATTTTAGGTTATTAAATCTTAAATATGATGGTGTTTCCATATGTTTACTATGGGAATTGAATTAGTACCGTGACTCCTTGATGCGTTATAGATATTATTTAAGCATGATTCATATGGTGTCTTTACAATATTACCTATATAATAGCATGGCATGCGTATGCATTAATTTTACTAAACGAGCGGCTACCATACTTAGAATAGATGTAACTGATGATGGATTGATTGCCTTGTGTATTTGCTGGATTAGACACAGTTGTTGAGAATGTCTCAACGAGTCGTTCGGATTGGAAATTTGAGAATGATGTATATGTGGAATACTCTTATAATCTACCTAACGCAGATAACTGTTATCCATTAGCACCTGAAACATGAAACCTGACAAAGGATGGTCAAATAGCTATCAAATTAAATCATCAAAACATGTATGTAGTATATTTATTAACTGTGGTAAATTAACACACGAGTTAATGGCTAAATGGAAATATATAGTGCATTGTATCAACACATAATAACGTACCCAGTCTTAATTTGAAAACAGTTAAGTTTATAGGGTATTAGTGATTACCCAATATAATAGACGGTTTCATTCAGTACAATAATGTATGAGAGTGCAACCTATCAAATGAATTTGAGAAGGACGTCTTTAAGTTAATGAATAACCCAGCAATCGAGAAAAAATAAATAAAAACGATTAAAGTAACTGAGTAAATATTGATTTAGTTATGCCAACAGAAATTGATCAAACAAAACAACTAATGAGCATCCCAGCATTTGCATCAATATAAATATTTCATTAGTAATTAGCCATTTGTAAACTTAAATCAAAATTAATGTCTACTTGGCCAATCTACTCAAGCTAAATAGTATTACAATCATCCAAGTTATTTTTGCATGACTTTATTAAAATAATTTAAAATTATGCACTATAAATGTATCATTTCCGCACATTGCAATAAACATATTTTGATAACTATAAGAAATAAATTTTTAAAGCAAATATTTTAATAATTCTGGATAACATTTCTTTAAATTAAATCTCTATAGGCGATTCGCTAGATACTTCATTTCTTGAGTCATGAAAACAACTGAAATATGTCATTCCAACACTTGTAAATATATGCATATTTAAATTACCATAATTAAAAATTATGTTCTCCACATTCTAGAAATATCATTATAAACAAGATATCACGATAAAAGAGATGTGCCAAACACGTTAAATTCGTGTTCTTGAAACTTCAAAAGACTGTAAGTTTATCATTTCTTGCTGTCTAAAATAATATGAAATTTAAAATTGCAATTTCTTTAAAAAGTAATTTTGTATAGAAAAATGCCCAAAATCTCAACAATGAATAAAGCAAACGCTGCAAACATAAATAAACAACAACACATTATTCTTAGACCTATAAAACACAAAAAAAATATATCATATCATTTTAAAGCCTTTCAACAAACCCTCCAAGACCATCATTAGAGTCTTTTAGAAACCATTAAAAAAACATCATAAATATTCCCATGAGGATTCTTTAAACGCTCTAAAGAGATCATCTGAGGATGCCTTAGTCACTATAAACACATTATTCTATTCCACTAAAGACACCTTCTGAACAAGCACCGTTTGGAGCCTGTTCATGACACATTGAAGTACAGGCGTGATAGCACCATGTGTGCAAGCCTCGTACGGGAGAGTTCTATTACCACATAAGGGGTATTTCAAGTTAAATTGCAATCTGGCGTGAGAACTTGATGCGTTGTTGCTGGTAACAAACCCAAGATAAGAAGCAGTGTTGTGTAATTTCTGCATATCAGCTTCCACAAAACGGAAATAATTATTGATTAGTTTAACTTCAATTTTGTTCTATGTCAGGCTTGAAAAATATGAAATTTTGTCCTTCCCCAAGAAAAGTGTCTAGGGACGTAAGAGTCGCGAGTACTTAATGTGTTTTTGAAGCTGTTAATGGAGTCTGTTTGACGTGTTTTATTCTCAAATAGTAATGGAAGAAAGAAGTTGTAATAAAGACTATTCTACACTGTGAACATTACGTAATTCAGAGCGAGTAATATGACTAACAGCTGGTGGTATCTAAAATATAGGATGGGAATGGCTTGAATCAGCTATGACTTTTTTTTACAAGAGTATAAGTTTGTTTTGGTTATTTGGACCCGAGATATTCACATCCTATTTCTTCTATTTTTAGTTAGCGCTTAACGATCCTAATTCCGCTGCAACAGTCACAATTCTGACTATTCATTTTGCATTTTTCCTGTTCTCGTTACTTTAATGTTTGACCAAGCTTTTTCCTTTCTATAATCTATCTGTTTGTACCACTGTGATAGATTGGCGGCGTTCAAAACACACCAACCTCTTTCACTGCTGTTCGCTGCTAGGGAGTGACCTCCCGCGGTGTAAGTTACCCAATGTGGATAGATAGAAAGAAGTATGCAGATTTCTGAAAGCAGCAGGGAGGGTGAACCCTACAAATTTTTGCGACAAAATCGATTAAAGCCTCAGAATGCCAAATGGAGCCTTCCTACGAAATCTCATATTTTAACCAAAAAAAAATTAAAGGCCCCATTTTACAAATGGAGCCTTAGCGATTTTTTCGCAAATACATTGTCATAACCACCCTCAAATTGCTGCCATCTACGTCAGGGAGGGTTAATCCTACAAATTTTTGCGACAAAATCGATTAAAGCCTCAGAATGCCAAATGGAACCTTCCTACGAAATCTCATATTTTAACCAAAAAAAATTAAAGACCCCATTTTGCAAATGGAGCCTTAGCGATTTTGTCGCAAATACATTGTCATAACCACCCTCAAATTGCTGCCATCTACGTCGCAAATATGTTGTCATTTCACCCTCCCTGCTGCTGATTAATACAATTTATTTAACCAAATATTTGATCAAGTCCAATACGATATCGTGACCGAGGGTCGTGTAAATTTATTGTTATAAATCCATATGGGACTGACTGAGCATGACCGAAGTAATTTTTAAATCCATTGAAGTCCATATCGGAACACCATGTCTGCCAAATATTTCGTAGCGTATGTGTATCAACGCCGTTGAATACAGCAAGAATATTACAGTTATCGCGAATCACTTTTGGAATTTGAGTATATCGTTGAGTGACATATATCACGTCAGTGTTTTTATGCCTACCTCGTGAAAATATTCTAGCAGGGTTCTTTTGATTATCTAACATTACATCATCGTACACTACAAGATTGTTTATGTCTCCATCGAGATCTTCTACTGATGGTGCATCATCAATATCAGTAATAAAATCAATTACACTTTCACCTTTAAGTTCTGATGCATTTTCATTAAAATCTTTTAGCACTTCATAGCACCGTTGATCATCTACGGATGGGGCAACTAAATATAATTTATCCCATTTCATAAATCGCACTATCAAATTAAGCAGTAATTGTGTTTTGCCTGATCCAGATGGTCCGATTATAATGGCACGGACAGAATTCGGAAGCGCTGCGTGGTGTTTTACCGGTTCTCTTCTTTTAGTCGCTGAAAAATCAATTATATTCATAACTCTATATATAAATTATGGATCTATATTGTGTTAAGTGTAAACAGCGTACTGATACAACCGATCAGACAACCATTACAACTAAAAACAATAGACTAGCGCTTACTGGTAAGTGTGTAACATGTGGTACAAAAAAATTTCGATTTTTTAAAAAAAAGCAACTCGGAGGTGATATTGCCGCAAAACTTGGAAAACTCCCCGGAACCCCATGGGCAAAATACCCCGGAGAAAAACACCTTCCAGGATATAGCTACTGTGGTCCCGGAACGAGATTAGATATCAGACTTGATGATCAAAATCAGCCCCGGCCTGGTGAGTATCCGATAAATGCTATTGATAAGGCATGTCATGCTCATGATGTTGCATATAAAAGCAATAATTTGCAACAAAGACATATCGCGGATGTAAAATTAATTCATGCCTTAAATGCTATTCCCGATAAATCCTTCAAAGAAAAATTGGCTTCATGGTTGGTCAAATCAGCTATGAAAGGCAAATTGGTGTTAGGTGCTGGTAATTGAAAACACTAGTGTTTTTATAGTATGGAATCTATTTATTATTCTCCGAAAGGATACTGGAAGGGTAAAGCAGCAATTAGTAAACTCGCTAACGCTGCAAAAGTGAAAAAATCTACTGCAAAAGATTGGTTATCCAAACAGGCTATATGGCAAATTTATCTACCACCGTCTAAACAAATTAATTATTCTCATTTTGATGTTACCGTACCCAATGAAGTTCATCAGGCTGATTTATTGTTTTTACCACATGACCATGGTTACAAATACGCGCTAACTGTAGTTGATATTGCGAGTCGATTTAAACAAGCAGAACCATTGAAAACAAAGTCAGCTTCTGAAGTCGCTTCTGCATTTGAAAGGATTTATAGACGAGGTCCTCTAAGATGGCCAAATCTATTACAAGTTGATCCTGGCAAAGAGTTTCAAGGTGCTGTTCTATCAACAATGAAAACTCATAGTGTTACAATACGACGGGGACATACTGCGCTACATCGTGATCAGGCAATTGTAGAACGATTTAATCGAACTCTTGCAGAACGGTTATTTGGATATCAATATGCAAAAGAATTCATCCAAGAAAAACGATCTCGTGAATGGGTCCAAAGGTTACCGAGTGTAGTTGCAGCGTTAAATAACGAGATTACTCGAACTATTAATATGAAACCAAATATTGCAATAAAAAAAGAATATATTCCCGAACAACCACAGCGGGTTAGCACTCAGCCACTTCTCGGTGATGTTACTGTGAGATATTTATACGAACCAGGAGAGCTTGAAGGCGGTAAAAGAAGAGCTACTGATCCTATATGGAGTGTTACTACGCATAAAATTTCAACCATAACGCGATCAACTGGTAGACCTCCAATCTACAGATTGGATTCAACTGCACCTCAGCGTGGTTTTACACGCGAACAACTACAAGTTATTCCGGACGATACTCAATTACCGCCACATGGTCTTAACTAGCTCCGTTACGTCTATTACACTCAAGACAGGTCAACATCACATTGTTTCTGACATGACCAAGACTGTTATTTTTTCTGTCTACGGTGAATTGTCGAGGGTCTTTATCCGAATACTGCCAGTGCATTATACAATTGCAACTGGCGCAGTGATTATTCTGTTGTTCTTTTAATGCGATTATTACGTCAGCATCAATATCAAATTCTCGTTGTTTTTTTTTTTGTCCTGCTGTTTGTAACCAGAGAGTTTTTTATTAATGATGCTAATATCAGTGTTATCATCGTTTGCATTAAAATCATCATCGAAAACAATCCTTCGTAGTTGATTTATTCGTCGTACTCTGGACACTGCGAGATAGACTAAATTTGACCATTCAATGCGATTATCAACTATCCAAACAATTGTATCCGTGATGGTCAATCCTTGTGACGAGTGTATTGTTGTTACATAACCAAGCGTCCATGGTGATTTATCAGCGCATAATGCATCTTCTACAGTATTGATATCAACTAACACAATATCATTTAACACTAGAATCTGTTTCTCCGTCTGGCCTGGAATTTCAACTTCAATATTCTGCTTTCGTGTATCCAATGGTTTATAACACAACGGCACTGGAAACGTTGGGAATTTTTTCTTGTGTAGCTCAAACAACTTTTTCTGAAGTGCGTCTCTGACTATCTTTCTACTTGCTACTACAAAATCATTTGGTCTCCATGTTTCCCAAAAATCATTCAAAGGTGTTTCAGAAATTATTTCACGCGCTACTTCACATTGAATTCTATCGGGTTGTAATCTAATTAGTTTTTTAAACTCACGTAACTGCTCATCGAGTGCTCTATAGTCAGTATCAATTTCTTCGTAATAATCAACAAATCCTTTTAACCAATTATGTGGACTTCTACCAACAAATGGTGGTGGTTGACCATGATCGCCGCACAATATAATTTTTGTATCATTTTGCAATAACCAATCAAGAAACATTTTTAATACATCTTCTGAAACAGTACATGCTTCATCCCAAATAATAACCGCTGGAATAAATTTCTCACCCATTCGCTCAGGAGTCCAAGCATCACCCTTGTATCGAAAAAAACTATGATACGTGCAAGCTTCAACATTTCGTTGTTTGATCTCTCTCGCTAGTCTATGGGTTGGTGTGAGTACAATCATGGACGTTCTCTCTCGATATAATTCTATCGCACGTGTTGTCTTTCCAGATCCACCACAACCGTTTAAATAAACTGTTTTATATCTACAAATTGGATCTGATATCGGTGGTGCTTTAGACATAGATTTTTCACTGATAGAATTATCGTTCTTCAGGTAACTGCTTTTAATCTCAACGTCTGCTGATTCAGAATAATCGCATTGTATTTCACGTTTAATTCGCCATGTTCCCCAAGTCTCTTCGCTATTAGTAAATTTAGTTATCTTTTTGATATATTTTTTTATCGACATACATTGAATCAATTGCAACTCTGACTGCTATACTAGGAAATCTATTTATCATTGCAAATAAATTGATTGATGCATAACCCAGCATAGAAGCTCTCAAATGTAGATATGCAGAGCTTTCTCCATCACTGTAAGTAACAATTCTACCTAACTTTGTTTTATTGGACAAGAAGGCTGTTTTACAATTTGCGTATCTATTTTTCTCTACTGCATCTTTAATAACGAAGTCGTATTCGGCATCATCTATAATCAATCGTGAGGATTGTCTTTTAAAGTTGAATTTTTTTCCACCTTGTGTAAATTTACCGATTATTCTTCGGCCGAGATCCTTTGCTTCACTATTTCGTTGATTAAATATCTTTTTTGACCATTCAATGATGTACTCTTCGTCAGCATCAATATGTTTTCTAGACTTATCGATTATACTATCAAGACATTCTGGTTCTGGTAACCAGACATTAGTTTGTTTTTGATATGAGATAATCGCTTCGCTGACAATCAACGAAACTAACACTTTACAATCAATCATATATCGCAATAACACTATTGGTAACCACATCCTTTCAGCCATGTGTCTACCAATCCAAACATAACAAACGGATGAAGTCCTTCAGCGAATTCAAATGATACTACGCAAGCAAAACCGGTCAAATCAAAATCAGGCAGTGGTCCATTAATAGCAACGCGAGTCATTTCATGTGTGGGATGTCCAAACCGTTTAAAATACTCCCCAGCGAATCCATATCCTAGAAAACTTCCTGGATAACAGGCAACGATATCAACTGATATCATACTTTCACGATTGTATTTAACGTTCCATAGACCGCCATGATAATATTCCAAACAGCTGGATTGAACATCCTGTAAAAACTCTTTTCGTGTTGGTTTCCAATTATTTTTCTTTCTTGCAAAATGAGCTGCAACCGATGGAATTGTAAAACAATTTGTAAGTAACTGTTCGTAATCTTCGGATTTTTCATTAAAAACGCTAGCGTTTTCACTGAGACTTATTGCTAGATTTTTCATCCTATTATGTAGACTTTCAGTACGATATAATTCACCGTTAGGTTTCACAAATTGATTTAATTGACATTCTTCATCTTCAAAACTATGAAGTAGCCATACTGATACAGGGTCGTTTTTACACAAACTAGCAATAGCATCGAATAATCTTTCTTCAGTGAGAATACCATCCTTGGTGAATTCTTCTGGGATATACTTCACTGTTCTGTCTCGCGGGAATATTGTAACCGCGGATGTCCATGCGTGTTTGTTATGATCAATAATTTTGATTGGAGCTCCGTTTTTATTGTATTTCGATTCGTATAATACTTCGCCAGTTATCGTTAAAACGGTTATCGGAAATCTCAACGACTTTTCCAATCTAGCTATATCGGAAATAGTTGCTCCGTTCTCTTTCACTGTTAGCTCCCATTGATCTATTTTTTATGTCTTAGATCGGTTAATTAATTCCCACGGAGTGCATTTGTAAAATGTTCTAAGACTCTTTGTGCCACACAGTTGAGTGGCTTTTCCGCTGACGTTGACTGTTTCATTGGTGCTAGTTTTCCAATGTCAGGTTTCTTATTTAACGGATACATCCCATAAACGACTGCTGTTTCTGGATACGCTTTTTCATAGTATGGTTTATCAATTCCAGTTAACAGCCCTGGTCTGGAATCACGGCTAACAATAACTGTTGTCCTATCTTTGAGAATTGGTTCAAATTTGTCTCTTATAACCCATTCGCCCGATTCTAAATTGATAATGAATTTCACTCTGAGAAAATACCGTTTATTGCCAAGTTGTGATAGTATCATAGCTGCTGTTTCATCATTCATTCTAGCATCAACAACACCATCAATTTTAAATGTTGACCAGGTGTGTGATGCGCCGTCCTGTTTAAACTCTTGAACACAATCTCGTATTTTTCTAATCAGACTTCTATTATTTATTCTCTCTTTTGGTACGTCTTCGAGAGTTCTATCAAGATTGAATTTAATATTTTTCCAAGGCTTGATTGCCGATAATCTCTTGAATTCTTCATTCATATAAATAAGACAAGTATTTAAATAGAAAAGTTTGTTTATATATAATGAATCACTGCAAATGGCTTATGATCGGATCAGTAACCCCATGCAATAAATCGTGTAGAGGTGAATTCTGTGGATATCACTTACAGAGTGTCAGAAATAATTCGACAGGCCCGTCCCCATGCATAAATTGTGGGGTGGGTGTGAGAGGAAAATCACAATTATGTATCAATTGTGGGGGTAAGCGGTTTAGAGAATTAAAACGTTATTATGATAAACGAATAAAAAACGCTATCATTAACCCTAATCATGACTCTGTCAAAGACAAAATCATAAAAACCCCTCAAGACTACATTAATAGATTTATAATTAAAGCAAATAATGAATTAGACAAATAGTATTATTATATATAAATGGAGCAAGAATTCAGACCACATCCAATACTCGTTAATTATGAAATATCTCGTAATGGTGTTGTTAGACACTGTAGACTAAAGAAACCCGTGGGATATGTTAATAGTCAAGGATACTTGAAATTTACTGCTGGAGGAAAGGGATATTTCTGTCATAGGGCAGTCTTTGAGTGTTATATGGGACCGATTAAAGATGGCTGTGTTATTGATCACATTGATTCTAATATTCAAAATAATTCTCTTGAAAATTTACAGTGTATTTCTCAAAGAGAGAATATAAAAAAAGGAAAGACAGGGACTTGTAAGTCAGTTGGAAAGAGACCAGTACAGTCATGTGATACAACGACGAATGAAGAAAGAGTTTTTCATTCAATGAATGCTGCGGGAAAATATTTTGGAATATGTATTCCTTCAGTACGAAAAGTTGCTGAAGGGATTTATCAAACAGCTATCTCAAAGAAAAATGGACATAGAATAAAGTTTTCCTATTTACAAGATAACTCTCAATAATTACTATTTTGTTCCGTATTTCCCCTCATTACTACTGATCGTCACGTGACTATCCTACTTTCGATATTGATTCCCGGATATGTAATTCGTGCGAACACATGTGAAATTGGATTGAATTAATGATGTGTGTGATCTCATGTACGTATTTAATGGTTATACGTATCAGGTATGTACGGATTTTGATTTTGTGTTATTGTTTCTTGTTTCTAAAGACTGTATTGAGAACAGCAGGTAGACAATTTGACAGAGTTATGTATGGCCGAGGTCAGGGTTCTATTAATAGATTTTTTAAAAATCCCAATTACAAAGACAGCATTAACAGCGTTTGTATGAAAATGAAATTACTTTATAATTACAAATTAAAATAGATTGTATGTGAGGTCAGGGTAGTAAAACGCGCTACATGTAGTTTAGTTTTTTTAGTGTGGCTACGTGTAATAAAATTCAGAAAATATCATTCTCGATTCAAGAAATAGCAGGTCCTGAATTGACAGGGATCCCCATGACAGAGTTATCTCGTCATGTAAATCCATTATTATTACGATTATTTAATCGTAATATTATAGAAATTAATAAAAAAAATTGCTATTATTTAACAGTTGTATTTCTTATTTTAATGTTTTATTTAAATACTTAGCTTCCATTGAAATTACTACACAATATTCATTATGAAATGCTAGAAAAATAAATGCACACCTACACATTGACACTGCAGTATTAGTTCACCTTATATATAATATGAGTCGTAATAAGTTTGGGGCTTTAAAACGAAGCCCAATTTACCAATTAAAACTCCCACGCCATTGACATGGTGTGGTTGAATTTTTTCAACTGCAACCAGGGTTAATTTCTTGGGTTGCTTTTGATTGGTAGATTGGGTGTAGGTCCGCCCCGTCGTTTCATGTTTGTATCGTCCTGTACTGTCCCTATCATACCATCCTATCATATAATGTAAATATTCATTCATTGTAAATCCTATATAATCGCATTGTAAATATTCATTCATTGTAAATCCTATATAATCGCATTGTAAATATTCATTCATTGTAAATATTCATTCATTGTAAATATTCATTCATTGAATCGCATTGTATATATGTAATGTACTGTCCCCCCCCCACAACATATCTTCCGGAAGACCTAATATAGCATTTGTTACGTTAGAGCTTCCAATTGGGAGATCTATGTTTGTGGCCCTTGGGCTTATATAATGCGAAGGCACTAAATGAGTTCCAAGAATGTGCTGTCCCCCCTCTGGGCCTCTTTGACGTCGTTTGGCGCGAAAGAGGTTCCAAATGAGGCTTTATGTTATATGTTCAGTGTTTGTAAAGAAATCACTTGGATTTCACGTCTAATACCCAATATAACCCGCCCTTGAACTCGATTGGGGGGTTAGGGTATTGTATAAGTCTTTAATGTATGTGCCCTTGCTTGCCTCGAAACTCGAATGAGGAAGAGACGGGCATTGTATATGTTTTGTTTTTTTTTTGTATATAAAAATATTTTAAAGATACAAATACATTAGTAATAATATTCAATAAATGGAATTTCAAGATATTACATCTATCATCACAGAAATATCAAATTTAAGAAATCAAGGAATCGTACTTTCTGAATTTTTGAATGAAGACAGACATTTAAATGAATTTGAACAAATTGATATACAATTGAAACATGGAAGATATGTTCTACCTAAAATGTATTCACTGATAAAAAGAATCCAAAAAGCGGTTAATGCTTCTTTGTATAACAATGATATTAATTTATTCATTCGGCTATTTAGTATAGTTGAAGCCATTAGAAAGAAACTCGGGGAACAGTACCAAGTTCGGTCAGAGATTGCTTTGAAAGTGAAATCTATAAGACGTTTGATTGATGCAAGCATTGAAACCGACAATTGAAAAATCGTTAGCATTTCCAATAATGACATCAGAAGCATTAACTACCAGACTAGCCCGTGAGAGGTTAGCATTACTGAAAAAGTTTATACCAATTCGAGATAACGTGCGAGATAAACTACAACTTAGACAGCAAGCGCAGACTGACTTTTCTATTGGAAGCGAACAACTTTTTGCCCCTGTAACTAAAGCCACTAAAGATATGAAACTTGCAACAGAACGTGCTATATACGGCGACATCCCTAAAGAGGGAGCAGTACCTATTATTGATGTATTAGGAAAGATTGCTACAGAAACTGAAAAAACCAAGGAGGGAATAAAACAGCTTTCAGGTGAGTTACAAACTCAGCGAGAAATACAACAAATGGCTAATATTGATATTGATACTGATGATAACCCCGTTGAAGATACTAGTGATTCTATTGATAAAGGTTCCACTAAAAAGGGTGTTCCTTTTAACGAGAAATTCACTGATGAAGCTATAGAAAGAATCAAACAATATCAATTGCTGAAAACTAAAGAAGACTATGCGTCATTTGTAGACTTTGCTGTAAAAAGTTATTATAAGAGAGGGAAATTTTTAAAAGACGAGTATAAAAAAAACACAATAAAAAAGATCAATGGGTGGATTGGATATATAAAATTAATAAAGAAATCACCGGAAATTTAAATAAGAATACATTGGAATACAGAGTTTTTAAAATAGAAGTTGATTCGTATGGTTTAGAACAACAACAACAACAACAACAACAACAACAAGGTCGAAGTCGAGGTCGAGGACGAGGTCGAGGTCAAGGTCGAGGACGAGGTCGAGGTCGACAATCTCCAGAAATTCAAAACGTTTCCGAATCAGCTCTAGAAATTCAAAACGTTTCCGAACCAGAAAGTACTTCAGGAGAGGGTTATGGAAGTTCTCATCATGATTCTCATATGTGTCCTAGTAATATCATTAATGATATATCACGACTTGAGGTTCTTATGGGAGGTAAGCGAGCTGGGAATAACTCAGTCGAAATAACTAATGAAGCATTTGATATTTGCAGACGATTATTCCAAGGTGGAATAATTGATATTCATACGTATCGAGAACTCTTGGATGAGTTAATGGACGGAATTCCGGGGGAATTTAGCGATTGAAATTGTATTTAGAAATTACAAAGTCATTTTAAATAAGATGATAGTACACTATAATCACAATAAACCAACAATCGTGTATGTGGTAAACTCAAGATTGCCCGTTTATAAGGCATACTATGGAGACGGCCTTGGAAATACCATAGCGGGTTTATTCACAAGAACAGCCCCAAAAGTAGCACCAATTGCTAAACAATTAGCGATGAAAGCCATTGATGTTTTTCGTAATAAGGGAATTAACGCTGTTGGAGATCTTGCAGGAACGGCCTTTTCTACCGCAAAGAATAGAATAACGTCATTGGTGAAATCTAGATTCGGACGAAAACCACCACCACCGCTACCTTCAACAACAATGATGCCTGCAAATGTCAGTAAAGTGATAAATAACGCAGTGGAACAAAAACTAGCATCATTAGCAATGACTTCACCAGATAGTAGTAATATTGCAAGTATGATAGCGGGAAGCGGTCTTGGAGGAAATCGAACAAGAAAATGATTTAGAAAAACGATACGTTTTAGTATAAATGGCATTTTAAAAAATTGCTGATCCAGCGTTTGATATGGCGGCACCGGTGAATAAAGATGATTCTAAAATTACTATCAGTATTATGCCTATCCTGCAAGAGAGCCTAATCAACGAGGGAGAGTTGAACTTCAAGTTCAAGATACAAGTAGATACTTTTTGCCGTGTGAGGCGTTTATTGAAGTAGAAGGAGAGCTTGTAACAAATGTTGCAGCTGATACGCCATATGGGGATGACCAAAATATCCGAGTTGGTTTCGTAAATAATGGCATTATGGCGCTATTTAACAGTGCAAGATATATCATTGATGGAAAAGAAATTGAATCAATAGAACAAAATGTTGATATTGCAACAACAATAATCGGACTTGCGAGATATTCTGATGATTATACAAGGTCGGCCGGTCCGTCTATGATGTTTGCTAAGGATACTTCTGATCATGCTGACCATATTCAGTTTATTAAAGTACGAACTGCGCAAGCTACTGCAGAAGCTGATCAACAACTCGATGCTAATCTAGACCGTGAAGATAGACCAGGCGCTGAATTCGACATTTTAAAAAGGGTCAATGGTAATTTCAATCTAGGATTTGCAACACGAAATGGAACATTGAAAGGACAACATCGACGGTTTTCATGTGCAATTCCGTTACATCATATATTCGGATTCTGTAGAAATGTCAGAAAAGTCATCTATGGAGCAAAGCATACAGTCGTGTTAGTGCGAAAGGAAAATGACAATGATGCAATCTGGCGTGCTAATGGTGTTGATGATGGTAAAGTCATTTTGAATAAATTGGTTCTATGGATACCCGTCTTGACATCAGCAGTTACAATAGAGCAAGAATTACTATCGTTTATGGACACAGGTGGAAAATCATTGCTAAGTTGGCTAACAACAACGACTGATACGAAGAAGGATAATGTAAATGGCACATTTACATGGCACTTAGCATCAAAACAAGGTGTTTCAGCTCCACGTCATATCTTTATAGCGTTACAGGATGCAAATCGAGTAGGTCGACAATTATCTAGTCATATGATATTTGATAAATTAGGAGTAAGTGAAATTTCGTTGAGAATAAACGGACAAGAGCCAGCAGAGATTGTACATCTTAATTATGAAAACAACAACATAGCTCGTGTATATCATAGAATATTGTCGTATATGGGTCGTGATCAAAATGTTGATACTGGTTTGCAAATATCGCAAATTGATTTTGAAAAACACTATCCGATTTATTACTTTTCATTGGAACATCTTGACATGATGAGACAATCTGTTGTTGATATATACTTCCAAGCTCGGGTACAACGCCCTGCTGGTATAGCCGATTATAGAGCAGTTGCTGTCATTCTCAGTGATAAATCAATGTTGTTAGAAGGAGTTGGCGGACGAATGAGACTTATTGATGCACCAGTGGAAAACCTTTGATTTTACAAACATGTAGTTAGGATTTTCGCAATAAGATCAATTGAAAGTGTAAATTACATTTTAGAATAGAATGACATATAGTATTGTTAATGTCCAGTTGACTGATGGTCAGGTCAAGAAATTGAAATCAAAGTCTGCTAAAGAATGTGGAACTACAATAACGCTGAAACCCACTCAAATGTCCGGTGGTGCACATAAATTATCACTGACAGATCGTCAAATAAAACATTTCAATGATGCGCTAAAGAACAAACGAGGAGTTCAAATTGATTTTTCGAAAGCAGTAATCGCCAATATGATAAAATCAGGTGGAATATTCCCGCTGTTAGCTGCTATTCCAGCATTGATTGCAGCGGCTGCCCCAGCGGTTGCGAAGGCGGCAGCGTTAGGAGCCGTTGGTACTGCTGCAGGAATGGCCCTGAAAAAAGCTACTGGGAAAGGCTATAAAAAAAAGGAAAGGGTCTAAGACTACCAGGAACCCCACACAATTGGTACAAGGGCACGGGCCTAAGAATACCAGGAACGGCTTATTAGTGGAAAAATCCCTAGGATTTTCACCAATGTCCAATTTTGATTTAATTGATGCTGTAAAATCATTATCAATAAAAAACTTTAGAGGAGTTTTCATGAGAGATCAATTACCGTCAAAACCAATGAAAAATGAAACGGGTATTATCAATCTCGATAACAGCAGCGGAAAAGGAACTCATTGGGTCGCATATGCAATTGATCCACGTGGAATTGTATATTTTGATTCATATGGATTAGCTCCACCAAAAGAATTCATGCGATATGTATCCACAATAACAAAGTCATCTCCAATTTTTTATTCCACGCTACCAACACAACAGTTAAATGATCCACCGATATGCGGTCGTGAAGTATTAAATGTCCTTGCAGAGATATCTAAATTTCCAAGGAAACCACCACAAGTTGTTGTTAATGAATATACTAGCAGGCAATGGCAAAAACGATAGCGTTATGATTTAGAAAAACGTAGCGTTTTCGTATAATGATTGATATTTGGGGACGACCTTTATCAGAATCAAAAAAAACAGAAACCGATAGTAAATTCGCTGTGGAAAGTGTAAAAAAAAATAATCGAAGATGAAATCGCCGAGACATTAAATTTGTCAAGTGTAGATCCTGGGGAAATAGTTGTATTTCAAGATCGCCAGGGCAAATTGAAATCTAGTAATGTTTCATTGGATGATGTCTTAATACGAAGATGTGACGTCGTTGAAGATACAATAGCGTTATATTCAAATGATGGAAAACTCAAACCAGGTGTACTTGTTTCTACAATCACAGATGCATTAAAAAATTTAAATGAAGAACTTGAAAAACATATAACAGCATATACTTCCCTTCGTAGAAATATTATCAATAAATTTTTTGGAACACCAGCGGTAACCTCTCCATCTCTCGCTGAAATTAAATCCAATTTTGATGAAATTAAATCCAGTATTAAAAATATTAATGATACTGGATTTAGTATTATTAGAGATAACATTAATAGTATTAAAAAATCTATCGAGGATATTACAAAATTTAAAACAGACAATCTTCCGCTACTTGAAAGAATAAAGATTCCTCATGAGAGAAATATCATAAATATGATATACACAGTTCTCTCTGGATCATTAGATTGGGAACCTAAAAAGAATACAATAACTCTCACTGTGTCAAAGAAGGGTATTTATCGATTAACAATAGTGTCACTGAATCAGTTTAATATATCATCATCGACTTCATATGGATACAACAACGTGATTTCAACGACTATTGACATGGATGAATACAAACGATTTACAATAACAAGCACTGATCCTAATTTAAATAAGACATCATTTGTATGGTACATGGAGTTTGTAGCTGATCTAAATTAGAATTTTTAACAATTAGAAACCACTTGAGATTTTAAAATAATATGATTCCGTCATCGCAATATCGCTATGATACCGTCAAAGAGTTCTTAACAAAACTCAAAACACTCATTGATGAATATGAAATAAAAATTAAAAAGTATCGCAGGAGAATTACCGTAATTGATGTTACAGTATACTCGGTATCTGGTATAATGGCCGGTGCTGGTATTATACTATCTTCAGTAACAATGGTAGCTCCGATTGCTGTCCCAATTGCTATTTCCGCGGTGACAACATTTGCTGGAATTGCAAATGCTATTACTAAAAAAATATCATCGTGTTCTCAAGAAAAACTTAACGATTATATAGTAAAACATCAAGCAGTATCTAACGGTTACTCACAATTATCCTCGTTGATGTCATCATCGATTGATGATACGATAATTACCGAAGACGAATTCTCCGCGATGATACGTATTTATGATACTACGATTAAAAACGCTAGCGTTTTTTCATCTATTGCAAAATTAGACATTATAAATAATAATAATAATGTCGCAAGAGATTCAACTACTTCAGCGGATAGCAGAAAATACCACTCCGCGGAAAACAAGTATGATATCAATATCGTCAACAAACCCTAAATTCAGTGTGAATTTTCCCTCACCTGTTTCAGTAAAGGAAATCGCGTTGGCAAAATTACGAGTGTATCATAGTTGGCCTAATATTAGATCGGTTCCATTTGGCGGTCAGAGACCTAATAATTCTCTGGTATTTGCATATAGGAATAAAAAAGATGACACTCCAGATTGGAACGTTGTTTCAATACCAACTGGGTCCTATCAAATTGAGCAAATTAATAATGAATTACAACGTAGAATAAAATCCATTACTAAAAAAGAATCAAAAATTGCGATAACAGTTCATGAACCAACACTATCATCTACAATTGAAATAGGCTCTCCTGGGTACGTTGTAGATATTTATAACAGTTCAATAAGAACAGTATTAGGATGGCCCGAAGATCCACCTAGAAGTGCTGGTAATTCCACGCCCGAGCCTGTAAAATCTGATTACGTCACTGATGAAATAGGACCTGAAAATCCATCAAAAACTTATAAAAAATTCGAGGATATAAACTTCACAAAAAGATATCGATATAAGAATCAATATGGTGAAGATGTGTGGAGAATTCCATTTTTTAATGATTATATCCCACAGAAAGGTGAAATTCTGGAAATACATGAAACAAGTCCAACATTTGTAGACATTAAAGATCACATCCTTGATAGAATGAATAATGATTTTTTGTTGCTATTACCGTCGTTAAGATCTGGCTTTCTTTCACAAGCTGAGTTTACTAGTGTAGTCGCCGCGGGTAATAAAATCATTGATGACATGGAAATATTTAATTCGAGGATTACTAATCTCTTCACTGATGAAAATAGCCCGATTTCAAAAACTAGCTCAGCTCAAGATTATAAAAAAAATATAAATGAAAATCCAAATTATAAATTACCAGGATATAATGTTCCCGAGTTAAAGAAAAAACTCAGAACTGCCATCGACGAAGGATTTAATAAAATTTATCAATCATGGAAAGATAGCCAGCCGAAGCCTATTATCCTCACTTATAATAATTCTCCCGACGGCGACGGTAGACATATCGCACCGAACAATGTGAATATTTCATCGGTGATCGCACTTAATTTAACGTGTGATGTAATCGAAGGAAGTTATCAAATTAATATGGAACAATCAAATCAAGCCCGACAAGGTTACATTCTTTTTTCATTTTCACCAACAGCACCCCCCGGATTTTTAATTGTTGAGAATCCGACTAATCCAGTCTATATGCAATGTCAAAATGATTTACTAACTAGAATTAATTTTACACTCACCGATCAGTCAAATAATTTGATTGATCTACGTGGTGAAGTATTATCGATTAGTCTGTTTGTGAAAAGCTAACAAATAATTTGTATTAATCAGCAGCAGGGAGGGTGAGATGACAACATATTTGCGACCGTAGATGGCAGCAATTTGAGGGTGGTTATGACAATGTATTTGCGACAAAATCGCTAAGGCTCCATTTGTAAAATGGGGTCTTTAATTTTTTTTTTGGTTAAAATATGAGATTTCGTAGGAAGGTTCCATTTGGCATTCTGAGGCTTTAATCGATTTTGTCGCAAAAATTTGTAGGATTAACCCTCCCTGACGTAGATGGCAGCAATTTGAGGGTGGTTATGACAATGTATTTGCGACAAAATCGCTAAGGCTCCATTTGTAAAATGGGGCCTTTAATTTTTTTTTTTGGTTAAAATATGAGATTTCGTAGGAAGGCTCCATTTGGCATTCTGAGGCTTTAATCGATTTTGTCGCAAAAATTTGTAGGGTTCACCCTCCCTGCTGCTCTGAACAAGTATACTGAAGAAATAAACACAACGAGCCACCTTTCAATGAACAAATATAAAATTTAATCAGTTTAATAACAAATTTTAAAATGAAAAGAAATCAATTACTTGGTACAAAAGAAGGAAAACTGTACTAGCATGTACTCAAATAAACAACATACACATTTATTTTACTGTTACGATTACTAGTCAGCGACAGAGTTCTATCTTCATTGCCTACGAGATGTGACCTTTGAGTGCAACGATCAGAGACATCATCATCTTTTTTATGCGGACATTGAGTCTTCCGTTCGTCCCTGCTCTTACAACCTTTGTCTAGTTGTCTGGACTTGGACCCTTGTCAGTCGAACTCTGACTTAACAATCGTCTGGACCTAGTATATGTATATGTATATGTTCGGCTCAGAATTTGCTCTCGTCCTGAGATTGGTTCAGGAATTTCCAGGGAATACCAGGAGAGTTCAGGAAAATCTGAGGAAACTTCAGGAAAATCTCAGGAGAGTTCAGGAAAATCTCAGGAGAGTTCAGGAAAATTTCAGGAGAGTTCAGGAAAGCTGTTTTCCTTTAATAAATAAAATATCTCGCAATATACAATATGTCACATTTCCAAATATATATATATATATATATATATATATATATATATATATATATATATATATATATATATATATATATATATATATATATATATATATATATATTCGGCTCAGAAAACAAAAGGCATAAATTCTATTGCACTCACATGTTCACTAATTCCTGTTTACATAAATGGTCATTGCCTGTCCTGACCTTACTTCGGGTCACGCTATTGGTGGTCATTAAAGTACACTCAGCTAAGACGTATGTGCCCGTATTTAAACACCCCTTGACTTCTTACGCTAACAATCTAGCAGTGTTAAATTACATATGGCTTAGACCCTTAAATCAAACTATTCTAAAATACTTTCCATGATCAATCAAATATTACAAGCTAGTATATGGATATACACTCAATACATGTCATACTAGACATAGAGTTAATTCATAAAACTACGAATATTACCCATCATTTATTAAGCTTAATTCTTGAAAATTCCTAAGCACTCATTCAATTACATGCAACCTTGTCTATTCTCTAAATGGAGTGATAATTAGAAAATCAAAGAATAAAATGTCCTGACTAACATTTCACTAAAACCATGCAAAATGAAATAATACATACATACATCATAACCATCAATACATTTGCAAGTAAATCGCCAAATAAAATAGCATGTTAAAATCGGGAAACTAAGATTGCGTACTTTTTGCCGTTTCTTATTCCTCTTCTACGAACCTCACGTATAGTCTGTTTCCTATCTGAGACAACTATCCGGCCACTTACTGAATAACGAAAACGTACTTGCTACGAATTCGGAGTCCAACTAACGTTACTCGCGAAAGATTGAAGACTGAAGAATTTTTCAAAGCAAAACGTTAACTTCTTACAGAGTTACGCCCATAAATCCATACTAACCAATCAGAATAGACTGTTTCCTAAATCTTCTACGTAGAATTTTTGATTGTCAAGACAGCTAATCATGCCGTAATTATCGTTCCTTTGAACAATCAATTAATGCCAAGCTTCCCCCTTTAACCGGTTGATTTTGGAAAAGGGTCTTATGTCATAGCCTTGTACCATAGCATATGACTAAGTCAAGTTTCGTCGCGTGGAACGAATTCCCTTTGATGTTCAGAGATGAAATTAAAATAATCATATAACTATCTCTAGCCCTCACTACTTTAAGTTGAATTTGATACAAATCCTTTAACCAATGTTTCTAAGAGTTTTCAAAATTCGACACATTACAGAGGTGTTAACCTATGCTTCTAAGAGTTTCAAAATTCGACACATCACAACCATGAACGTTTATTTGAGAGAGAAACTACAAAATGTTTGTGCGGTTCAGTTTCATTATTTTTTTTTTGTTTGGTTGAGCATATATAGCGGTCGATAGAAGAGTTTATTTATTTTCCTAGAAGATTTCAGTAATTTAATTTAAAAAGGTTGAAAGATACGAGCCATATTTTCCACTAAGAAATGTTCTCCACCTTAGCGTTGCGATTATCAGCGATAACGATGGGATTACCTGCAATAATAAAGAGACTTATATCATTTTCAGATAAATTATATTGGAATCATATAAATGTAATTTTTTTTATCAAGAAATGTAAGGGACCTAAAACGTATCCTTAGAACATACCAGCTCTAATAAACCTCCACTCCGAAAACACACCAAGAAGTATCACTCGTTGTCTTCTGCTTTTGACAAAGCTATATAACCATTTTATAATGCTTCCTGTGATACCAGTAGCTTTCAATTTGTGAACGAGTCCTTTGTGCCATACATGGTTAAATGCTTTACTCATGTTGCAAACACAACTCTATAATTTCCTTACCAAATTGTATTTCATTGCAGAACGTACCACAGATGTATATGTAGAATAAAACATGACTGGAAACGTGTAAGAAATGCTGTTTTCACTGAAGTAATCAGATATAAACTTAAAACTCAGTCTTTCAAAAACCTTTACCAGCCTTTATGCGATGAGGTATTAGTCTGTGATTAGATACGACGGGAGATTTGTACTTATTTAAAGCAATCAATATGGATTTGCATCATTTGTTGCGATATTTCACAAAAAGCACGTGTACATCATGATTTCGTAACTGCTAGCAGTGTCGTGCACGTTACATGTCAACCAGTGTTGCTTTGAAAATCACCTAAGTCCGTGATAAGTAATGTAATTAAATAGAACCAAAAGATAAGATATTGGACAAACTAATGACTTTTTATAATCTATTCCTGTTAAACAATGAGAAATTTAAGATAGGATCAAGGCAATGATTTATTTTAAAAATCAGCAAGTATTATTAATTGGTATGTGTCCTGAAAAGAAATTTGTTACATCGTATCAGATTTTACAATCCTAAATTTAGTTTAAGTTATTAAAGATTAATTGCAGAAGGTTTCTGTCTTTTGTCAGACTTTAGAATGTCAAACTACATTATATTAAAATCACAAGGATTAAAGCTCGTGCTACATAGATTTTGTCACAGGATTCACTTCATGTACGTTGTTAAAATAGAGAGGTAAAGGCAAAAAGTAATTTACAGTAATATTGAATCAAAGAAGCAATAATCTAGTACTAAAATTGTAATAACCGTTACTGAAGTTAATAGCTACAGTACCATATTGCATCTATAGCCCAGTAATTCTTCAATGATTAATTAACACTTAATTAAGTACAATAGAAGTTTCACACAACTAGTGTAAGGACACGACAACTCTAAGCTAAGGAATAACCAAATTTTGATGTACTGGCGCAGTAAATTTTATTGGGCCGATCAACTCGTGTAAGGACGATACGACAAAAACTAAGATCAAATTAAACAATTACTAGACTGTTCAGACAATATCACCGGTAGATTTAACTTTATGACAAGCCTTGTCGTCGTCTGACAGTGTTATTTCGATAAATTTACAGTAGAATAAACGTGCATAGCATATCATGGTCACTTGCTGTGTATATAAAGAATATATATTAAAAAACGTGCGATAGTTCGGTGTTTCGGAAATCAGCTGAGATGATAAACGCTTTTCCTTGATAAAACAGCCTGTAAATAGTGAATTGGCAATATCAACACAGAAAAGTCAAACATTGCATTGTAAATTGTATATCAGAAGCAATCAGTATCGGATTATGGTGAATGGCGTACTCCACTTAGATTGCACTATACAGTTTTGTGTTTTGCAGAGAGCTTGATTTTTAAGTAAAGAATTTCCCATGTTTGTGTCAATGATAATCCCAACGTTTTAATACCTTGTATATCTTATGCATCTTGTTACAAAGGTGTAATTCTCTTTATTTTTGTGTATGTTTTTATGTGTAATTTGGGTTATAGGGTATAGTTTGACCTTACTTCAGATGCTCGCTTATAAAACAATGCTAGCTCTGCTTGATCACTATCACTTAATGGACTAAAACATTTTATATAAAAAACTATATAAATGGTTTTGTTACTTTTATACATTTTGTTATTTATCCATTGCACTTTCAGGTTCTGGTATTTCCTACTCTGACAAAATTAATTTACACTGGTTTAATAACTACTAATGTTCATGTACTTTCGGCTAGATCTGGTTGATTTTTCGAGCACACAGTAGCAGCTCTTTTGATCAGCTCTGTGTATAGATCAAGTACGATTTCTATAACTACATCATGCAAAGAACATGCAGGCACAATACATGAAAGTAACATAGAGGAATGAAAACATTCCCTCTATTGTGCATGTTGACAATGCAAGCAGCATATAATTGTCACTCTTTCAAAAATATACAATATCGCAATAGCAATAAGCTTCGACATACAGGTGCAAAATAAATGATGATGTATATGTAACCATTAAATGATAATGTTATAAACTAATGGTGCAAAGCATAAATAATGGTACGTTGTATTGAACTCAATAGTTATCAGAGAGGTGCCTCAAATCTACAACCACAGTATAAAGATATAATGCATATTTATTTAAAATCTGTGACGAGCAAAAGTGTGCTAAAACTTAATTCTATTGAAGTGTAGAACAAATTTAGATTTAAAACATTGTGTCTTCGAATAAGGACAGAAGCGATAAAATTTGTCATAAATCTGAAGTCAGTGCAGCAATTGAAAGATAGAAGAAACTTTGCAAATTGTTTATGAACAGAGGCATTGCAGACTTCCTGGCATTGACATTATACGGACTTGCTAGTAACACCTAAAGATAATGTATCTATCGAGGTATTCGCTTCTTGCTTTAATCCTGTTTATAATGACCGACGTTGATGACGGGATTTGCAGAGCAAGATTGAAAACTGTCAATCAGTTGTTGAAACTAATTAAACGGGATAAAATAAAAAGAAAATACACTAAATTAAAACAATCATTAACTGAGCAATATATATCATACAAGCAAGAGTAAAAATGATTTCCCTGCTAAAGAGTTTGTGTTGCCATGTGGATGACCAGTGGCAGGCATATCTTGTTCAGGTGTAAGCACGTAAAACCACGCCAATAATACTCCATTTCTTCTACCCGTACAACGCCATACTCCCACCCACCCATCACATCATTTTCTTTGATCTGATTGCTATAATCAAATCTTTGATGCAATGCAATTCAATATGAACTTATTACTGAAATAAACATTTTAAGAAATCGTCAGTGTATGTAGACACCGTTGCTCCCAATTTCACATCGACAAACCCACCGATAGATCTAGGTGTACTCTGTTCGTAGACCAGTAAATCGGCCGGGGAATGGTGTAGAAATTCCATTGTATTGTCTGTGTTTATTCTCGGATAGGTGGATAAGTCCGGGATATGGTAAATATTTGCGATGACTGGCCAGCGAAGCTGCCACCAGAACCACATCATGTCATAACTGTCTTTGTAGTCATCGTCCAGTTGGCAGTAATAGTGTGTGTTGTAGTGGTAGTAGCAGCAGCAGCAGTAGTGTTGTCATATTTTTGCAGTTATAATCATTATCATCATCAACACTGAGCTTAGGTTTTCCGGAGTTTAGGAACCGGTCATTTAAAATATTAATATGGGGGTGAGGATGGGGGTAATGATCTTTTGACCATTATAGTTTTCGTCTTTTACTTCAAGAATTTTGTCAACAAATATAGTTATTGTAATATGTTTGTTTTCTGCTAAATTTCAGAACAAGACTACATTTACCAATTTAGCTATCCGAGAGATAAAACAAATCATAATTCTCCGTCCCCTCCCCAAATTATATGTTCGGTCCCTTAGATTGACTCGCTCCGACCTTCTCACAGACCACCAATCCCAAAATGTTAATACCGATATGAATTGAAGATCAAAGGAAGCTACCAATTAAGGGCTTGGCAGAAGCAAATCAAATGAATGGAAAGTGTTCTGCGTTTTTTTTTTTTTTTTTTTTGTTTTTGGAAGCGAGAGACAGTTGCATGGAATTTTAATTCGAAAGTATTATGTTATTTATGGCAACTTAACCATACGACTCTTTCCCGCTAAAACTGAACATTTTATGTACTCTGAAGAGCGTCTGCAACAAAAGCTATATAATAAGTGCTAGAAAAAAACAAATAATATTTCTTAACCAGAAGAAAATAAATTTAACTCCTCCTCGACTTTTAATAGAGAAACAAAGGACAATATACACATTTATTTTTACAATGATGATTATTTTTAAAAGCAAAGTAAACAGTGATAAATTTAGGAAGCACGTAGGTAATAACGGATTTTGTTAAACACACGAATATATACTTGTAAAAAAAAAAGCATTTACGGAACAAGGAAACACTGGCCTCGCCGCTACTATTTTTAAAGACCCTCAGAGGGTTATGAGAAATGACGGGTAGAAAATATAAAATCGATTCTTTAGCGGCTCTCTCTCTCTCTCTCTCTCTCTCTCTCTCTCTCTCTCTCTCTCTCTCTCTCTCTCTCTCTCTCTCTCTAAATATCTCTCTCTCTCTCTCTCTCTCTCTCTCTCTCTCTCTCTCTCTCTCTCTCTCTCTAAATATATATATATATATATATATATATATATATATATATATATATATATATATATATATATATATATATATAATGGTTGAAAGAGTATTAGTCTTTTAATCGTAATTTTGTTCTTCTGATATTTTTTCAATCGTCATTTCGATTCATTAAATATAAAAGAAAGAACCAACATAAGTCAAGACCAAAAAATTTGATATATTCAGTTTTGGTACCGCGTATATATTCTCAGAGATTCTCAGATAATGAATTTTGTTCGGCCCTTCCTACAACAAAATATACATTTATATTTACTTCAAATAAACAATCACAATATAAAAGCTGGTCAGGACAACATTGTGTGTGTGTGTGTGTGTGTGTGTGTGTGTGTGTGTGTGTGTGTGTGTGTGTGTGTGTAATGGCGTTAACAAAAGTAAATTGGATGTATCGGCCATTGCGCCTTCCTTCGCTTTAACAGTAGCAATGTGGTGAATAGTAGTAGTGGTAGTAGTAGTAAATTATATTTCATGATCTCATTTAGCTATATTCATTCTTGATTAAATGAACTAGAATGTCAGAACATTGCACCTTCCTTCGCTTTAACAATAGCAATGTGGTGATTAGTTGTTGTTGTTGTTGTTGTTGTTGTTGGTGGTGGTGGTCTTAACGCCATTTTTCAGCACACGATAGGTTATACATGGCGGCCAGTATTAATGATGTAGGAAGAAACCGGGAAATCCGCGGAAAGAACCACCAACCCACGAGAAGCTATTGGCAAGCTTTCTCACATATCCACATTCGCCGAATGCTAGATTCCAACCCAAGCAGACAGAGATGAGATGCCAGTGATCCGTAAAGGCCAGCGCTTTAGACCTCTCGGCCACTCGTGGCTCCTGTGGTGATTAGTAGTAGTAGTAGTAGTAGTAGTAGTAGTAGTAGTAGTAGTAGTAGTAGTAGTAGTAGTAGTAGTAGTAGTAGTAGTTTCTCTTTCATGATCTCATCTAAATATACTCATTATTGGTTAAATGAACCAGAATTGTGTTAGAAAATCCATGGTTTAGGTTTAGGAGAAATATCGATTCAATCAATCAATTCCAGAACCATTATTTGTACTTTGCTCGCCTTCGCAGCTAAATTTAATCTAGTATGTACTCTCAAGGCGTGGAAGTGCGTCTCTTTGCGCGTGAACTTATAAAGCCTGTAAGTGATTAATCTATTCGTGTTTCACGTCGAGACCTAACAGATAAAGAGACGGATCTCTTATTGAAGCGTCAACTTTCAACCATTCTCCGTGCTGATGCCGTCCTCATCAAAAATTAAGTTAAACGAAGAAATGTACATGTATTTGTGTTATTGGCGGTTCTTTAATTAATTTTATTTTGTTAATATTTTGTAAGGAGAAAGAGGATAATTAATTGATGAAACTTTGCCATAAAGTTAGAGCACTTTATAGTACAAAATTTATATAAAGCGTGCACGTTTCTATACGAAAGCCATGATTAATACTGAAAATTGTTGTCACTCGCTTCTTAACGATAAAGACTTTTACAAATTCAATTTTCATACTGACAATTGTTGTCACGCACTTTTTAACGAAACAAACTTTTTAAAAAAATATTCTGATGTGAACTGAATTTAACAAGAGCCAAACCTCAGATTTTTAGAGGGCAATGAGAATTTTCAAAGGCAAAGGTGACGACAGTTATGATGATTATGACAACAGCGAACACAACGATTCAATATGACACATACATGACTTTAATTATGGTGCAATAAGGAATTAAATGACAGAAACGACATTATCAACGATGACTGATTCAATCAAGAATAGTTTCACATTATCAAATAAAAAAATATTTAAATGTATTCAAACAAGAGTCATTGCAATTAGAATTTTGAAAAAGTATATTAAATTTACGATGGTAATGATAGTAGTAGTAGTAGTAGTAGTAGTAGTAGTAGTAGTAGTAGTAGTAGTAGTAGTAGTAGTAGTAGTAGTAGTGGTGGTGGTGGTGGTGGTGTGATTTGGATTGTAACTTAGCTTTAACAATTTTTCAGTCCTACAGCTACTATTTCCGCAGTGTGGCAGTTTATAGTGATGTCAAGCATCAAGCCTTAGACATGTAGCATCATGTTCTACTCAGTCACATTATCCTGATACGAGGCCGACCAGTCCCAACACTAACCTCTTAATGCTGAGCGCCAAGCAAGGCAGCTGCAAGTACCATTTTTATGTATGATTCGGTCGGGGTTCGAATCTGCGACATGCTCATCCAAGACTGACGCGTTTTTTATTTATTAACAAAAATGTTCAATACGATTTGTAAGTTAAAAGTATACAGTCATTATGTACATAGAATGGTTTGGTGTTATGTTACAAAAATATTAATCTAGCAACAAATTCATATGTAATGTTTTGAACACGAACAATTTCTGCTACTATAAATTATGCGAAAAGCAACGTTTTACCAGCACATGTAATATTAAGATTCAAAAATAGATGTTGTTCAAATACATTCCTCGCATCAATATTCGGGAGGATATTATTTCTAAGTTTTTTCCCATGCATGAAACATTACTCTATAAACAAATGTGTAGGAAACTCAATTGCTGCTTATTTAAGGACATGAGAAACACGTCTTTGGTCAACTTCATTTGCATAACAGTCGATAAAAGGTAATCTAAGGTAGTTTACCACATATCATGGAAATTCACATTAAAATATCTTTTTTATAAATTTTAGTCTGAATGCATACATTTTCATCTTTATATCAGTTAACTGTAGTCCGCCTTTTTGCCTAACCCCAATTGTTGTAGAATAGTAGACCAAATGAGACTTTCCTGACCAAATAAATTTGCATCTACTTTGAGATTATTCCTCGTCTTGACGGAATTAGCCGAGAGGTGTTCTAATCGACTAATTCTGGCCAGTCTCACAATCAATTAGTAGCGAACGCATTATATTGTCCGAAATGTTGACACCATTAGTATCAGTACTTTCCATATGACGTATTACCAAGGAAAATTACATTTTATTCTTCGTTTTTGTTCAACACATTTTTCAGTATTTTGTTAGAATGGGGATAATAGTCTTCTAATTCAGAATAAGAGGACGATAATAGTGTTTTTTCTGCTTCAAATATCAATTTTAACGGTTTTGCTGTCACATCACTAAAATAAAACTCAGTGTGATACCCCACCCCTACCCCGACGAAAACAGTTAAGACTACTCAGCTCTCTATAGTAGGATGATATGTACTATTCATTCTTCTTCCTCCTAACATTCTTCTTATCCATATTCCTGTTATCATCCAAAACCTATAGTGCTCTCTCTCTCGTTGAGAGAATACCAAATACCAGTACTTACGATCTATAGTTCCACGTGTTGTGGTGTTCCACGTAGGATTTCAGTACTCAATCACTTTCTACACAGTCACCATCAATGTCACTTTCGTAAGACCCCTCTTTTATTCCTTTCTGGAGTCCAGAAAATGGCTGTCCTAGACAGTTTCCGGTAACATTCAGCACGCTAGCTACGGTGTCGCAGCCTGAACTTGTTTTGTTTTGTTTGAGGCTAAGAACTGATCCCATGTCATGTAATGGAGCCTATATAGCTTTATTTAGAAAGCCATGATGCAGTAATGTCATGATATTCACAAATCTTCATGGAATAACGAAGAGCTGAAGTATATTTTGAGTGAATTTTATAATATTGATTAATTAATTTTGTAATGACGTCATCACATTCAGACTACTGGCTGTTAAAATTCTTCTTAATAATCCAATAAAGACAAGGATTTTCCGGACTTCAAATTTTCAGAATGTAATTCTACCGATGTTTCCAATTTGACTGGCATTACCCTAAAATACCACAGGTTCGTATATGATTTTCTTGATGAACATAGATTGCACATATAGGGGAGATAATTGTATGGAGTTCTTTTGTTAAGAACTACCCTTTCATTACCAATATTGTGCATTGCTAACGATTGAGAACTTTCCAAATTAATACATTTATTTTCCTCCTACTTCGAAATTCTTCGAGTGCATAATGACGGAAGCTGTTTAAAGTTTTTCATCTGGTTGTATTCATTACATATTAGGTGACAAAACAAAGATTTAATCAATTTCCGATACTATTCTCTTTATTCCTGGTCAAGTTTCGTTCATTCATTACCATGTGTTTTGAGGAATCTTTGAAAAAGATCGGTAAAATCGTGTTGAAATACATCGAGCTTTCTAATATTCTTTTTGTCCAAACTTCTCATAAATAGGGGGCTGGTGATATCACACATTTTATTTATACAGACTAGTGTCGGTAAGAGAATAAATTTATTTTCTGCTTTTAGTACAAGCCCTGCCTACTTTTATCAAACATTTTATTTTGTAACACAGAAGTAACAATATGCTAGGATTCAATTATATTAGACATGGTTTGATTGCCTATTATCCACTTAATTCTTCTCCCATGTTGTTTGTTTATTTTGATTAAAATTTAATACACTGCTTTTTACTAACGTTGAAGGTGAAGTTCCATTTTTGGGAGTACCTCTTACATATATCAAGCATATTTTGAAATGGATGAGCGTGTTTGTAAGCAGAGTTATATCATCAGCAAACACTGGATTTTCAGACGAAGTCAACCAAACAGGTATCCCTAATTGCGACTCCTGTAATTCTGGTAAATGTTATTAATGTAAACAAGATGTAAGATATCTAGTATAAAAGAATAATATTTGGATTTGAACAGAGCTTCATTTACTATACAAAAATGTCCAAATTACAGGCATCTTAATGCTCGACTTTTTGTTTCAATACATTAAAGCTTACCGTTTATTAGCTCGTGTTCAGTCAAACTACAATCAACACAGACCCTGCTTTTCCGTCGCATGGTGCGCTGGCATATCGGAATCTATCTTGCTTGCTTTGCTGATTACTCTTAGTAACTGCGTCGACCCAGATCTGTAGCGCATTATATGCCAACAGATTTCGGTCTGTGTAGTTTGCACGTGGACTCGAATTTTTATTTGTGCAAGGTAATTTCAAAGAACAATAACTGTGATATTCTTAAACTTTGGTTAATCTACCAATAACCTATATTTACTCCAAGTACCGTATATATGGAGGATATTGATAAAAACATTTAAAGAGTACAGGCCAGATGTTACGGATGTCATCTGTTCTCACTTAACACGGATATAAACGTCTTTTGCTACGGATCAAAATGAAGCATCTGGGATGTTCCCGAGGTTTACGGTGCACTTAGAAAACACCACGATTTCTAAACTTTCGGTAATTTATGTTATCAGAAAGATTAATATGTCCGCTGGTAGAATTGCAGAAATTTTAAAAACCTCATAAGACTTTCTTTTGTTGGTTTTAATTATACATTCAACACTTGTTTAGAGCTATATGCAGTGCCGTCTTAAGGCATAGGTACTCTGGGTAGTTGCCCAGGGCATCACGCTTCTAAGGGCATCATGCTGCCCATATTTTAACTAATAGTAGGGCCGGTAGGGGGCTCCAGTGCATTGTTTTGCCCAGTGCCTACGTGCCTTTCTAAAGATACAGCGATGCAGTTGACCCGTGCTGGCCTTTGCGAGTACTGAACCTGCGACGCTTGGATTACGAATCGGACGCTCTACCACTTAAGTAGCTTCTGCTCCCGTTTCATGATGTAAAAACAGAAAATAGATTTTTGAAGTGATCCAATAAAATAAAGTAGAATCCATAATACAATTTTCAATAAAAAGATAGCAGCCTTGCAAGTACGGGGAGGGGGTATTTGTTTTTATGTTTATCTGCAAATATCATGGCATAAACTTTATTTAATATGCAGATATAACATATGTGTGATAAGCAAAATTGCGTCATTTATTTCACGTAGTTTGATCGTTGCGGAAAAGCTTTAATTATTCACAATTATTCTTGTGTAGATTTATTATAACTACTGTAGGGATCATGTACGCCGGTTTGTGTATGAAGTTGGGAAAATTGAAATACCTTTCTACTGAGAAAAATACAGTGAAACGTTTAATTGAATCATAAATCTTTTCAGTGTCAAAGCAATACATTTAACGTCTTTTCAAAATGTATGTTCGATTCGTTTAGTAGATCGCCGTTCTGTAGATGGATGAACATATGCATTTTTATCTTTGAATTAGTTAACATATGCTGTATGAACTTGTCAATCTTTCATTCATTCTAATAGCAACAGAAAATAGAAACAAAGAGATAAGAAACAGTCTGTAGAAGTCAGGGATAATGCGGCCCTCACACCACCCCCAAGATATAACTATAAGCACTGTTAACAAGTCCATTTCAAGCGATATCTGCTTATCTAACTTTCCACACGTCGTCAATTATTTTTCCCCCATGACTTTTCTGCTTTTCCGCCTCTGCCTAACACATACCTGACTTATCGGGACCTCCCAGATGCACTAGACACGACAGGAATGCTGCGCTGAACGAGAGGGCAGTAATTGATATTCACTTACTGTAATTGAGACATCCGAGATTGTAAAGAGTAGGCTGGGTCTTTCGGTGTGGGTTTCGTAAATCGTTTATTCATAAAGACTTTTATTTTGAGAAATGCAATATAGAAAAGCATTTTGACCTGCAATATAAGAGAAAACAATTTGAGTATCTACTTAACCTTTTGTCTATATTCACGTAAACTGATTTGTTAAAATTTGAGTCTGATTTAAATAGGGTCGATCAATCTGGTATTTCATCCAAATATTTTACCAAATGTTCAAAATTTTTAATTCTTGACATTTCATTTGATAATACTGAAGTCTGAATTAATATTGACTGAAGTGAATAACACATCTTAAATCTAGACTCTAAAATGAACATTTGTGTGCGAAATTTAGTTTCTTTTATCTCCTAATTTTAATATATCAATCGTAAAATGCGTTGATGATGTTTGAGGCTGTCAGTAGTAGAACCAAGTTATTGAGCCATTGGTTGAAGGCCGTTAAAAGCAGCACAATGTTATGGAGCCATCGGCTGAAGGCCGTTAAAAGCAGCACAATGTTATGGAGCCATCGGCTGAAGGCCGTCAAAAGCAGCACAATGTTATGGAGCCATCGGTTGAAGGCCGTCAAAAGCAGCACAATGTTATGGAGCCATCGGTTGAAGGCTGTCAAAAGCAGCACAATGTTATGGAGCCATTGGTTGAAGGCCGTCAAAAGCAGCACAATGTTATGGAGCCATCGGTTGAAGGCGGTCAAAAGCAGCACAATGTTATGGAGCCATCGGTTGAAGGCCGTCAAAAGCAGCACAATGTTATGTAGCCATCGGTTGAAGGCTGTCAAAAGCAGCACAATGTTATGGAGCCATCGGTTGAAGGCCGTCAAAAGCAGCACAATGTTATGTAGCCATCGGTTGAAGGCCGTCAAAAGCAGCACAATATTATGGAGCCATTGGTTGAAGGCCGTCAAAAGCAGCACAATGTTATGGAGCCATTGGTTGAAGGCCGTCAGAAGCAACACAAGGTTATGGAGTCTTTGGTTGAAGGCCGTCAGAAGCAACACAAGGTTATGGAGCAATCGGTTGAAAGCCGTCAAAAGCAGCACAATGTTATGGAGCCATCGGTTGAAGGCCGTCAGAAGCAACACAAGGTTATGGAGCCTTTGATTGGAGGCTGTCGTAACGAGCATAATGATATGGATCCATTGTTTGGAGGCTGTCATTAGTAATACTGCGTTATTGAACCATTGTTTGGAGGCTGTCATTAGTAACACTGCGTTATTGAACCATTGTTTGGAGGCTGTCATTAGTAACACTGCGTTATTGAACCATTGTTTGTAGGCTGTCGTTAGTAACACTGCGTTATTGAACCATTGTTTGGAGGCTGTCATAATCAGTGAAGTGTTATGGAACTAATGTTTGGAGGTTGTTATAAGTAACACAATATTGTTGAGCCATTGTTTGGAGGCTGTTATTAAGTAACACAATGTTATGGAGCCATTGGTTTGAGACTGTCATACGAAGCACAATGTTCTTGGGCCATTGGTTGGAGGCCGTCATAGGAAACACAGTGCTATCGATTTATTATTTGAAGGTTGTCATAAATAACAAAATGGTATGGAGGCCATGGTTGGAGGCTGTCATAAGCAATATAATGTTATTGAACCATTAGTTGGAGGCTGTCATAAGTAACACAATGTTATGGAGCCCATGGTTGGAGGCTGTCATAAGCAATGCAATGTTCTGGAGCCATTGGTTATAGACTGTCATAGCGCAACGTTACGGAGTCGTTAGTTGGAGGCTGTCTTAAGTAGCACAATCTTATAAGACCAATTGGTGAAGGCTGTCATAAAAAGCACAATGATACTGAGCCATCATAGATATCAATGTGAGCTTGTCAGTTTTTGACAGATCCAAAAGTACGTGGTTATGATGCAAATTTTGTTTTCATAAACCAGAGGTACATCGACAATTGGTCCCACTAGCTTAAAAACAAAATGCACACTACATATTACACTCCATCAATCTACTGTGCATTTCATAATATATCTAATTATTAAATTGTTAAACAGTTCCTTTTCTAACAGATTCTGTATTCAATGACTTGATGTATTATTTATGATTTTCGAGTCTTTAAATCTTCAATCAATTTTTGTACTCGGATGATTTTTTAACTGCGGGATCTGGATTATGTGATTGTACAAAGACTGAACCTGTGTTTGATACAGTAAAACACACATCTTGATTTATCATTGTACTATTTGTTAAAAGGGGGAGTTAAACATTAAAACCTCACCTTTGTAATTAGGCGTGGTACCTAGGGAATGATCACCCTCGATGTAATTACCCAGTGTGGACGGATAGATGGAACTTTACAGATAGCTGAGCAATGTATTGAAAGGAATAAAACGACCCCGCTTCAATGAATAAAATATAAAATTTTAATCAAATAACATAAAATCAAAGAAACAAATAATACCCCTACAACGATTTCCTAAATTATGTATTCAATAAAAGCATAGCAAAATTCACTTTCTATTTAAATGATGGTCAGTGACAGAATTCATACAGCATATAAATTTCATCATGTACTCGAGTGTTGTTTTGAGTCCAATCTTATGCCTTTGACATCATCACCTGACACTTGCATTCTCCGACTTGTCTTCAACGTCTAACTACGTGCTTGATCCTCTTTGACGCTCACTGTCCTGACATCACGAAAATGAAGCTTGCCCCTTTTGCTCATTGAGTTTCCCCCGTATTCCTCTTTTTCTTTCTCTCGATCGGTGTACGACCATGAAGGTTGGACTCGACAATAAAGGTTGAACTCGAACTATGAAGCTGTCCCCTTCAGCCGTTTCTGTCAAACAGACAGTTCTAGCCTAGCTTATCTTCCCTCTAAGACACTATTTGGCTTTGTGGTAGTTTCCGAGACCACTACAGTGTGTCCCAGAGTTGTCTTATACTTTCTCTCTAACTAAAGGATCTTTAAGCGAGATAGTTCTTAAATCGTCTCTCAAAGTGTACGCCCTTAAGTTTCAACGGCCAATCAGAAATTAGTGTTTCTAAAACTTTCCCTCTAAATCCAATGTCTAGTCTCTGTCGTCTTTTTCACTGGCCTAAAATATTTCCCAATTAGCGTCCATTGAAACTCAATTATTTGAAGTGTATCCCTTGTATCAAAGGAAATGACTGGGTCAGATTCAACTGGAGTTTAATATTACTTTTTTCATATTAAGATGAATTGAGGAAATAACATTGAACTTCCACCAGACCTTTCTGTTTCAATTATGTTAACTTGAAAGCACAATTTATTTAACCATGGGTTTCAACACGTTTCAAAATTCAACACATCACACTATTAGTTACAAAGAATTAAAGGGCCGTCCCGCTGAAAAGCTATAGCCTTCGTATATTCTTCTAGAAGTTACACAATGGCAAAGGCAACACACTTACGTAAAGGGAAGAAAAGCAAAAATGCAAGATGTGAACAACAATCCTGACAGACAGATAGACAGACAGAGACAGAGAAGCAGGCAAAAGTAACTACAAATCGTATTCTTTCTTTCAAACGGCATAACTGAAAGGTTACTAACCAAACTACCGTACATGCGACTTTTATATTTTATGTTACAGATTTGGAGTCTCTGTAATATGTCGTCTCCAATTTAAGATTTATGCAAACTTACAGAGCAAATAGATCTTCTAGCAGCTGAAAGTCGGAGAGCAACTTGGATGTTTTGTCACTCACGAAGCTTATACAGGAGCCTTTAGGCACCATTCACGTTATCAAACAAATCTGCAGTAAAATATTGATGATTTCAATATCTCCAAGTACTCTCTCTCTCTCTCTCTCTCTCTCTCTCTCTCTCTCTCTCTCTCTCTCTCTCTCTCTCTCTCTCTCTCTCTCTCTCTCTGATAGACATGTATATTACAAACACGCATATTTAATCGTATCTTCCTACTTGCTTGCTTACACTATGAGTATATATCATTGTGTAAAGGTGCAAAAGTTTGTTGGGGCCCCGAGTGGCCTAGTGGTCTAAAGCTCTATCCGTTACGGATCACTGCCATCTCACCTCTGTCAGCGATGGTTCGAGTCAAGCATTCGGTGAATGTGGATAAGTGAGAAAGCTTGCCAGTAGCTTCTCGTGGGTTGGTGGTTCTTTCCGGTGATTTCCCAGTTTCTTCCTCCACCAGAATATTATTGAAATAATTTCGCCTTAAAATTTGTCATGATATCATGACACCTAGCCATTAATTTTGACGTATAAGCTAGACTCGCAGTAAATTGTTGAGTTTTATGTATGGGATCTGCTTTGTTTGGGACATGACTTGAATTTCAATAAGAGTCCGTTTTATAACTGTCCGACAGATATGTCAGTGTAATGTCAATAGCTGGACTATGACAAGAGTTGCGACAAACCAAGAAAATGCTTTGAAGTCTTGGGCAATTTGAAACAAGTTTTATAAATTGATAATTCCTGAACGGTTATTAAAAAAGGCAGATTATAAATAATTATTCTGACTTCGATACGAGGAATTTAAAATCTTGGCGGTTAGAGAAGGTAATCCTGATTGGCTAATCCAAAATAGGGGTTGTGCGTTCCCCGACAAAATTTAGGTTTTACGTAATTTATCTCGCAAAAGTAGTCAGTCAGTCAAAGTTTCAGACGCAAGCCAGAATTTAGGTCAAAGAATTAGTGGAAAGTACTTTTCTCATTAAACTAAGGGACGCGTGTCAAAAGGTGAGGTTCACGAAAGGAAAGTTCATAGTTCGGTTAAAAACACAAGGTAAGTCTCACTTACATACAATAAATATTCACTATGTAAGTTTTAAATTTATTTCTTTTAAATTCAACCATAATTTTTTCCTCGAGTTCAAAAATAGCTGTTTCGCGCATTTTTTCTTAGATTTCATACAACTCGTGCAATATATAAATGGGATCGGATCTAGAGCTTTTGCTTGAAATATAAATCATATATTCGGGTTAATTCGTGTATTGTTCTGGTAGGTATTGTGAGAATTAGTTTATTTTTCTTGCGTGCTGAGAATTGATTTTGCCATCTCTGGAAATGTATTACAATGAATCGCTAATTAGCAAAGTAACTTACTTATGACAATGAGAGAGGTCCGTTAATTGATTTATGTAATTAAATTGTGAAAAGTTTTCAACCGAGAATCGATGATGTTAGCATTATAAATGTTTGTCAACAGGCATAGTTCAGCTGGTAATTTATAATCACTGCGTGTGTAACATTTTATCTAAGAGGTCTAGTTATGTCATGGTTGTCGGCTAAGAATGTGAAAAACTTTCTGATAACAGCGTGAGTGTGCATCAGGTGACGAACTGGTCATAGCTTACATCTGATGAATTACGATAGACTATATCTGATGTAAAAGAGTAAAAATATTGATGAACCCTGAAGAAGATTAAACCTGACACGTAAAAGTTTATGTTTTCAGTTTCATTTCATTTGTGTATTAGACTAATGTGTTATATTTTGCATATAGGGACTCATGTTGTTCTATTTTATACCACAGATCAGGTCCATGTTATTCCAGTGGTTAATTTCATATTTAATATTATTATATACTCCATGCAGGCATATAACACCGTAGTCGATCATCTCCAAGATAACGATAACCAAACATCATAACAAAATCTCACAACTCCCACTTTGTGACATACCGGTTATTAGATATTTCTCTTGCTTAAAAAAAGCGCGTGCATGCGCGCGCGCGAGTGTGTGTGCAGCAATGGCGTAGCAACCGCAAACAAGTGGGAGGACCTTAAATTCCCGTTTCAATAAAGAATCGCGGGTGTGTAAGGGGTGATTCCAATAATTAAAATAGCTGCCAACGAACAGTGCATAACTGGCTGTTGTAGCTAATCTTTGCGTTCTTGACTATCGAAGAGGCTTTGCAATTACAAAACAAATGCAAAGAAGATAAACGGTATATATATATATATATATATATATATATATATATATATATATATATATATATATATATATATATATATATATATATATGTGTGTGTGTGTGTGTGTGTGTGTGTGTGTGTGTGTGTGTTTAAAAATGTGGATACCGTACATTATGATTTTAAAATCAGAATTCATAACATTGCAGCATGCATACTGGTTTTCACTCCAAATTCATTTGATTTCAGATTAATAACGTGCGATGTCCACAAAGTTGAAATAATGTTTTTATTATATTCAAAATAGGCTTAGGTTTTCTTTTTAATTCAACTTTTCCTTTTTTGGGGGGATTAATGGTTAACACTTAAGAGTCAAAGCAAACTGGTTTTGCGTTGTCCGTTCTCAATTGTTTTTATTTACCTTCTTCTTGTTCATCAAAATATAAACATATACTAATCCACAAGCCGTCCTAAAGTTGCCAGGCAAGTTGTAATGGATGAGAATATCTAAGTGATTACATGAAATATTGAAACAGAACATTTATCAAACTACACGCATATCTCATTTTTTATAATTAACCAGAAAGCAGAATGAAAATGAAATATAATATTGCAAGCAGTCAGAAACACCATAATCTGCTTCAGAAACAGCATTTGTTTTACATCCGGCAATCAAATGAGGGGTTATATTGCTTGCAGAGTATTGTCTGACTTTAGTGTGTCTCATATTCACACAAATTCCGCATTCAACTGGAACAACTGACCCTTACGACTGCTTCTCGAATTTGCCATCAAAACCAAGCTTTTCTGATGCCGTTCTTTTATTTGCACGCTTATTGAAAATATATGCCTGTATTCATAAACAACTAAATACTTGTGAAGTTGACACAACTTTTGCGAAGCCTTTAACATCATTGTGTTTTACACGTTTCAAAAGTATGCTTGCAAATAGTCCATTGTATCCAGAAAGGTACAAATCGAAAATGTGTTAACAAATAACTCATAAGTGTCGACAAACAAAACTAAAAACAAAATGCGTTTCACTGGAAAAAAAAGAGAGCAACTACATGCAAATTGTTTAAGAACGAAGAAGGGTGTTCCCGAACAAAATGTAACAGGCTCATAGGAACTCAGAAGGGTAATATTTTGAAGCTATAAGCAGTCTATAATCCTCAACGGGACGCCAATTGCGATGACATTTGCATTTTCTATCAGATTCCCGCATCTATCATTCTGTGATACAAAGCTGTTGGTTTTTGATTCAATGTCATTATGTATCAGTGAGACGGCAGTTACACATTTGCGTTTCCAGAAAACACATTAACAGCCGAGGGAATATAAAGGCATTCAAAGAAATATTACACTCTTAAAGGTTCGCGCAGTGGGATAAAGATAAACACTTCATCCCAGTCGGGTCACCTCGTGAGAAATCAAGGAGAAATATTACATAATAAAGCTTTAAAATGCGTAAACAAAAAAAATAATTGTAATTTTAATAAAATTGATTGCATTACCTAATGTTTTCATTGTTAATTTTGTTGTTTGCTAGTAAAAACAAAGTTTTAACCTGATTTAAGCACAAATGAATTTTCATAGACAATATGTGTCACTGAAAAACCTAAATAAACACGATCGATGGAGGGCTGTGTAGTACACCGTTTGCAAGAAATCTTGTAAATCGCTCGTAATTTTATAAGTGTTTCAAATATACATTTACAATATTTCTTTTATTTTTTAAAAAAGTACATAATAACCGTTTATACACTAAGATATTTTAAATGATTCCAATTGTTATGAATTTACCGAGTTTTCTTCAATGTGATTGGATATAAACGGTCATATGAGACTGATCTGAAACTATTTCCATATCTTTACATTCTGGGGACTACTTTCAATCCCCAATCAGTTTCCAGTACACTTTAGATGAAACGTTGTCTATGCCAACTCTTGGCACCATAGAAATAAGAACAACATGTACCCACCAACATACCTTCAGACTGAAAACAGACCCTGATAAAACCGACACTTAAAACAATGTAATTGCACATACTTCATGCACTCCAGCACTCGCTTGATTTGCAAAGCAAATCGTATAGCTTACTCCACGAGCCACTACATTCATACTGTTACGTATCGGCTCGTTCAAAGTAACATAAAAAAAAGAGTGAAGACAACAAGCTTTGTAAATTTTAACAAAGAATAATTTATTTTCCTAGAAAACATGAAATGATGTAAATAATTTCAGCAAGACTTACGTATTACAGAAATGATCCAATTTTTTTTCCAAAATAGAAATATAAGTCCTGTAAAAAGTTCTAAACACAGTCTGAAGTGTCTGAAGTTCCGGTCCAAAATGGCGGATGACCACGTCAGACGAAGGCTAACAGAAAATTCCAGAATTTACATAATAAAGCACAGTGTGTGCTGTTCCGTTCCAATTAAGAACGATATCGGGAAAATGTCTTTGTCCAAATCAGTAAAGTTGTTCTCCAGGAAAGCAATTATTCAGAAGAAATGAAGTAAAATTAGCTCCTCTAACAAAAAATGTTGTTCTACGTAGACATGCGAACAGACAACTTCTTCTAGCACAAAAATACCTTTTTTAAGGTAATAGAAGCTGTATGACTGACTTTACGATTCTACGACTGCGTATGACTCTACTACGACTGCCAGTCCGTGACTGTATGTGTCTTTCAAAAATCTTAAACATATAAATGAAGCTAACACTTTATTTTAATTGCATGAGCACGAGGACGCACGCGATTAAATTCTATGGCTTGTTTTACTCCGGAGATATTTTTCTATCCATCAAGCCATCGTTGACTATTTTACGTTGTATCAAACTAAAGTTACGGGCTCCGAAACGTGCGAATTTCGCGAATTTTGTCAGAGTGGACTCATCTACGCTCAGGTATAACCTTTTGAGTCAATCGTATTTCCCTTTTTAAGTTTGTGCCGCATAGTATACGTGTTTCCAAACTGAGTTTCGCATTATATGGGATGTAAGTGTGAAGAAGAAAATGTTGAATTCTTAGATGGAACAGGATTCCTTACGTTGAATTGAGTTAATGGTAAGTAAACACTTTCTTTTTGCATCTACTACTGTTCTGTAATTGAAGAAGGGATGTATCGTAGAGTCGCAAACATGGTATATGTAGCTAATTGCACCTGTTGTCACCTGGGATTGGGTGGGTTTGGCCAAGTGATTTAAGGAACTCGCATTTACGAATTGTTGATGTCTCACTCGGTCCGCGTGGGTTCGAGTCTCAGGCTCAACCAACGCGTGCGTGAGAAAGAGCTTGCCAGTAGCTTTCTCTTGGGTCGGTAGTCCTTTGAGAGATTTTTCCGGGTTCTTCCTCCAACAGATGTACTGGTCGCCATGCATAGTTTATCATTTGCTGACAAATAGTGTTAAACCCAGAACAACAACAATTGAAACAACCGGTGCCAGACGCGCAGTTAATGTTGAGAAAAAGCAATATACTTGTTTAAAAAGAAATCACACAGAAAAAAAAGTGGCTCAGATCACTCACATTACCTGCGGACACTCCACTGTATAACAAATACTATAGAGTCGTCTACACTTGGCTAAGGAAGACCAGGCTATGTAGTCAAGCCAGTGCCGGATTTAGGCATAAGCTAAATGAATCACGGTACTAATTAAGTTCCCATAGTAAACCTATGCAAACACCATGATATTGAAAATCAATAATTTAAAAGTTTGATTGTCCATCATCAAACCTATATTTATCAGTATAGATGAAACCTGGATGTCAGCTTTTGTGTAGAGGAAAGGACATATGACCGCGGCATTTTCTGGACCTGCAAGTGTTTGAAAGACGCGCTTTCAATTCCGCACCAAAGAGTCAGGTGATAATATTAGTAACGAGTGTTCCTAACTCAAGACTGTTAAAGGTCTGAACTTCCATTAAAAAAAATCACTTACAACTAGGATTATCTCTCAAAAGATTATTTTCCCTAAAACATAACTTACATTATTAACCAGTCCTGGCAACCCCAACCCATGTTTACTGTATTTTATGTCACCCATTTCCAGGCTGGTTTTCATTTTTCAATACCAATAGTATCGTGTGTACTATACAATCTACAGCTTAGGGCCTTGCATTTTGAACTCACAGTCTGAAGGGGACTCTGAAATTTATTTTATATCAAATAGAGCCTCTACAGCTTCCCATACCTTAAGGCCTCGCTCGCTGTTTTGTTGTTGTTGTTGTTGTTGTTGTTGTTGTTGTTGTTGTTTTGGGGCTTAACGCCATTTTTGGCACACGATAGGCTATATATTGCGGCCAGTATTAATGGTGGAGGAAGAAACCGGGAAATCCGTGGAAAGAACCACCGATCAAAGAGAAACTATTGACCAGCTTTCTCACATATCCACATTCGCCGAATCTTAGACTCGAAGCCACGCAGACAGAGGTGAGATGGCAGTGATCCGTAACGGAGAGAGCAAGAGCCCGCCTCGCTACGTCTAAATCCGGCACTAAGTCAATCGCAGTGTGAAGAGGCTAATAAAAGAAACTACTATGTACCTTTGACTTTGGATTATAGTCGCTTATTGCCTGATGGCATTCGTGCGACTGTTTGTGGCCCTGGGCTGGACGTATGTCCCTTTAAGAGAACGCTTGGCCCCGAGCTGTGTCTTCTGGAACTTTGAAGCGATAGGACGCGCCCTCCGGAGTCCCCGGGGAAGAACAAAGAAGAAAGAAGACCTTGATTAGGATTACTATACTTTCTACAACTATTAATAAATATTTCCTAATCACATTCTTTATATTGAAGTTATTGTTAATTTATCCTAAGTTTATTGTTATGATTATTGTAACTTTTGTATAGTAGTAGCAATTATTACTTGATTTATTTATTGTTATAGGTTGAGGCTAGATTAATTTGTTCCATTACTGATATTTATTTATTATTATTGTTTTTTGTGTAAACCTTCATGATTTCAATTCTGATTGACTGGTTTGTGTCTGCATTTCAATCCTTTACTAACCCATTATTGTTTTCCAATTAGATAAAGTGTGCACCACAAATTCGGCCAATCTGCTGTGGCCTTATATAATATGCTTATTTAAAGAGAGGTTCCGTTTTTGCAACGCGCTTCTATATTTATCCTGGTATGTCCGACGGACTTTGTATATAGTAAAACAAAGAAATGTTATTTCGATCAGGTATACGAGGGTTTGGGGGTAAAATAAGGTTTTTCCCACTTTACAAGGATTTATTTATTATATGTATATCGCCGTTTAGTTTGTTCTGTTTTAACAATAAAGCGTTTAATGTTGTTATTTGTAACAGTGGGAGCGTATTTGCTTTTTTTTAATGGATTTGATATTAACTAGGAAAGCAATGGGATAATTGAATTTATAGGCGAGTGATTTTTCAATAGTCGATTAATCTTACTTTTAATCTGTTATATCTAACTTAAGTTTACGTTATCCTTACCGCCTTTTACATTGATGTACACCTCGATCATTAGTGTTTTGTTGTAAACCCTTCTTCCTTAATCCAGGCTTCGTCTTCACTTTGTATTCAGGTTGTAGATTATAATATGGGCCTGACATTGGCTACAAATGGCTTTCTACTTACTCTTTAATTTCCGTCGACAGATAAAAAAATAAAATAATAAAATCTTCATCCAAGAGCTGAAGCCTGTATGCGCACTTTGAAAACTATTGTTGCAGAGAAAGCTGTTCAATCATTGTTATTACAAGGCATTACTATCAATACTACTGCTACAATACTAATATCATAAGGATTAAAGGGATTTTTACAAAAATTTTTAACCGTTGCTTTGTACTTAAGAGACCGCTCAGGTGACCAAGTGGTTAGAGCATCCGCCTCGGATGCGGAAGGTCGCGTGTTTAAACCCCGGCTGTCATACGAAAAACGTAAAAGAAATGGTACTAACAGCTTTGAACATGCAAGAAAGCTTGCCATTAGCTACCCATGCTTCGGTGTTTTAGCCGGGTTTTTTCACAGGTATCTTCCTCCACCAGTTATACTGGCGGCCATGTATAGCCTTTCTTGCGTTGAGAGATGGCGTTATCTCCCCCCCCCTTCCCTTTAGAAAAAGAAACAACAAAATTTACATAAAAAAACAACGATTAATAGCGTTCGCATCAGACCCAGTGACTGGACAAACCTTGTGGAGACCCCTATGATGTCGAAATCTCGCCCCCCCCCTGCAAATTATCTCTTAATACGTCAAGATCAAATCAATTCAATATTATTTTTATCCGTAGTCGCAGGGCCCCTAAAAGGCGTGGGGCTCATAGGCCGGTGCCTACTCTACCTGTTGGATAATCCGGCACTGATCCGACCTATTAAAAAAATCGTGTTTGCAACTAACTACTGGATACTAATTTCAACCACCGTTTTGAAACGGGGATATGAATGTAGTGTTATAAAGATCAAATTAGTTTACTGGCATAAACCCCTCCTCCAAAACATGCATGTATATAATACACGCGGAAAGGAAATGCGTTACAAAGGAACAGCAGACGTTGCCTGATATGGAATCAGTACACAATTAATAAAATCCGGTTCAGTACCCACGAATGTAGTCCCAGTCTATTTTTAGATCACTTTTTCCGGTCTAAATTTGTTGGTGATACTAGAGTTAGATTTTGGCATTCTTGGTAAGGATTTAAAGGCAATTGATTATTCTTTAAAATGTGAGCTTATGGTGTGGTTGTCTGTGTGTATTTCGGCGACAGTGCACATTGAGTAATAAGGTCATGGTGATGATCCGGAAGTGAAATCTGTGTTCCGTTGCCTGGTGTTTTGTTTACAATTCAGTCTCTCAAAAAAATGCAGGTCAACCCTTGACAAGAATTAAACCGTAAAGTCATCTTTGAAGGTATTTTAGATTAACATATGATTTGTATTGATTGTCACACAGTGGAAAGTTCAGTAATGAGGAACAAATGTAGAGAACATATAGTAAAATTAATTGTGTACTATGGCCTGTCAGTAAAAACTTGAAACTGATATAAATTTTTTATTATTAATGACATATACATGAAATTTTAATATGTTATGTATAATGACTTTAAAAATATAAAAATGAAATTAGAAGTAAAAAAAAATTTAATTTTAAAAATTTAAATGAAATTTTAAAAAACAATTAAAAAATAAAAAATTTCCACCAAGTATACACATATATAATATTTTTTGGGAATGATATTAAATGATATCAGCATATATATACTCCTACACCATATACAAGCTCAAATGATAGATATTTGTCAAATTTGATCTAAGAAAATATCTTTATTAGTCAAAATGAGACCCTCATTTAAAATACATGAAGACAAAATTCTACTTTGCTTTGTACCTTTAGGTCATTGAAACTATTTATTTGGGGTTCAAACAGTTAATTTATGTGTTTATGATGGGGTGACTTCCTGAGTAACACATATCTGCTTGTATAGCTATCAGTAATTGTTTATAACCATTATTATAGGGTACTTAGTGAGAGGACAGAGATGAAGACTTTATACTAGAACCTGTTCAAGTTCTCTACAAAATCATATTAAGCTGTCAGAGAATGAAATACAGGTCAGAGGGGTAAAATATACTTTACCCAGGTATATTTACCATTGCATGTAAAAAAAACAGCAAAATGATGTAAGTTGAACACAGAATGCATTCCATTTTATTGTTTAGTTTCTTTAAGATGTTGATTGATGTAGTGCGACATTGTAGCCCAGATGATATTATGGGAATTCTCATGATCCATTTTGCTTTATGCATTATTAATGACTAATAATATTTGTTATCTGACACTTTAAAGATTACATAAGTAATATTCAAACAGATTATTTGAATTTAACTTTCTACAACTGATCCTAACATGGTTACATAGCTGACATGAACAAATATGCATATATTTTGTAATGTTTGGAATCAAAAGTTGACATTGTTTGGTTGACTTGGTACCTATAGTGAATCTGTAAGGCTCAGTTTTGACTGTGTGCACTTAAAATATCCCAAGATGTTATTTTCATCATGAATATGCCTCTGTATGGTAACACATTTCAATTTAGTACTTTGACAGAGGGCGGTATTGCAGCATCAGCTGATATTTGATTCCATTGAATCATTGAATCATTGAACTTAATAACTTGGTAGCCAAGACTCTTAAAAATAGACTAAAAATGTTCAAACAGATTATTTGAATCATGTTTGCACATGTGATTTTAACAAGTACATTGCATATGTCCCACACATGCAAATATCCATCCTTGTTTACAAGTTTTCGGAATGAAAATTTCACATTTAGTTGATGATATAGGATCTATTGGTACCTATAGTTGATCTGTGTGGCTACATTTTGCTATATTCACTCACAATATCTAAAATTGTTTTTCCTTCATGAATAGGATTGCATATAGTAATAAATTTTAATTTGGTACATTGTCATTTGACTTTCCACTATACTGGTATTTATCAATGTTTGCACCAATGATCAAACCTCACCGCTCCAACATTGCCTTAAACTTTATGATACATACTCTACCTGATTAGTTATCTAACCTGTAAATGGCTAAATATGCTTGTAGAAACTTCATCTATTTTTAGGATGCATTTGTCACTTTAATACATGCCCATTGCTTCACATCTTTGAGTGTCACTCTATCAAGTTTACCTTTTTTAACCATATTTGCAACCTGAATGTTATTTTGAAATCACCATATCTAACACATTTTAACTTCATTTGCCTACATCTTCCTTTTTTTAGAATTAAGTGAAACATGTTATATATTTTCAGGTCTAGTCTGGTATTTGGAACAAAGTATTAGAGTTGGATCAATTTGGAAGCTCTCCAGTAGTCCAATGGTGATAGCAAGGTCTCATAAGGACATGTGCAGTATGCTGCTATAAGTGACCAAGATGAGTTCATATCAGTACACTGATATACAGCATCTCAAAGACATGGCTTATATCTTCATGAGAGAGATTCACATCTTTTTTCAGTAAGGTGAAACTGTATTTTCATATTGCATTGTTGACTTTTGTAGTTATCGGCATTAAAATGGAATGCATATTTGCTATAAAACATGGTAGTGGTCCCATCAAAACTTTAAATTTGAGTGGGATATTAGTTATACAAACAACTGTCCAAGTACCTGAAACAATAAATGTGGAACATAGTACCTGTCATTGTTTCTTTAGTATGTACACCTATATGCATCTGGATAGGCATATTGCAATTTGCTGTCAAAATCACTGTGAGCTATCATGCTTCAGTACCCCTGGGATTAATATTATCAGTTGTACAGACCTAAACTACCATTTGTTTTAAAGACCATTCATTAATCAACATTGCTGCCTTAAATTTGTCAAACTGAATGTCATAACTTGTATGAAAATTTATTTTTTGTAAAATAAAAAGTTTTTAAAATTTATATATTTTTTAAAATTTTCATTAAAATTTATTATATCAATATTTTTTAATTTCAAGACTATTTTCAGACAGGCCTTATCAAGTATTACAATTAGGTTTTTACTGCATTGAAAAATTCCTATAATTAAGGAAGATATAGCAAATTTAGTTTTGGTTTCTTAAGAACAATTGGACCTCAAATTGCACCCTATAGAACACCAGCACTACACACTTTCTGACAGCTGTCACATGTCTTGCTTGCAAGGAAATTTCAAAAGACTTTATGTATGAAGTTGAAACAGTAGTGGCATGCAAAATAAAATGCAAATATAAAAGTTTGACAAAAACATTGACCCTTTCAGGAATCAGTACACAATTAATAAAATCCGGTTCAGTACCCACGAATGTAGTCCCAGTCTATTTTTAGATCACTTTTTCCGGTCTAAATTTGTTGGTGATACTAGAGTTAGATTTTGGCATTCTTGGTAAGGATTTAAAGGCAATTGATTATTCTTTAAAATGTGAGCTTATGGTGTGGTTGTCTGTGTGTATTTCGGCGACAGTGCACATTGAGTAATAAGGTCATGGTGATGATCCGGAAGTGAAATCTGTGTTCCGTTGCCTGGTGTTTTGTTTACAATTCAGCCTCTCAAAAAAATGCAGGTCAACCCTTGACAAGAATTAAACCGTAAAGTCATCTTTGAAGGTATTTTAGATTAACATATGATTTGTATTGATTGTCACACAGTGGAAAGTTCAGTAATGAGGAACAAATGTAGAGAACATATAGTAAAATTAATTGTGTACTATGGCCATATAACCAAAGGAATCACGGGAAATATCAATGGGTATAAATGATAAAGGTACTTAAACGGTGTACAACCATATTTTTAGTATACTACTTCAGTTTTGTATTGATTACTCGAAACGCCAGCTTGTTATCACGCTTCTGATCACGGCGCGGACTGTCAGATGGCAGGTGCACTCTCTCTGGTTTGTATCAGGCTAGAATATAATGATTTTGAACGGCACATTAATTTCATAATTACAGTACTTGCTTCTTAAAAAGAACGCGAGCCCAACTGCGTGCTTAAACCATCCTGTGTTCGTTCTTTGTTTTACGTATGATCACAAGTAAACAGCGTCTTCTGACAATAAGTTAGTCCATTTGTGTAAAATTTAAACTTCTATGCAGAGCTCAACAATGCGATTATTGATATGACGTATTAGGTGTATCGATCGGGCTTGTATACGGACAACTGGACAGACCCACTACATCCGTTGTATACCAACAACTGGACAGACCCACTACATCCGACATGTATCTATGCAACTGTTACCCTGATCGGACATTATGCAAAATCTTGTTTATTTGTGATATTATAGTATTTACAACACGTCATATACCGCAAAAGACAACAAGATACAGACAGTGGTAGATGTTAAATTAATTAAAATTCACGATATTATATGTTCAAAACATTTAGAACATAAACTACTTTTACAGAAATTAAATATTAATTTTGACACCTACCAGTTTTTAAATAGATTTTTAAGACGAAGAGTATCTAATGAAGTAAATATTACTGGTATAAATGAAAGGAATTCCATAAAATAAAACAAAAGAAAATTAAGAAAAGAAACAAATGCCAAAAAATCCTTATAAAGAAAAATAAAGGGCATATATACATACATATATATATATATATATATATATATATATATATATATATATATATATATATATATATATATATATATATATATATATATATATATATATATATATATATATATATATATATATATATAAATTTTTTTGTGTGTGCATGTAAGATGACTTTAAAATAATTAAGGACCCCATACAGTTCTATTCATTGCAATCAAATCTCCCTGAAAGAAAACATGAAGTCAACCTAAAATAATCGAGACCTTCGGAAATATGCATCGAGTTTCGACTTGTCGCAAATCGGCGACATAAGCTTTATATTCCGGAAAGGGATGCTATTTCAGTACGTTTGTCATAGTTACAACAACGAGAGCAGCAGCAGCAACAACAACAATAATAATAATACACACACAGATTCCCAAATGCTAACATATATATTTGTTGTGTATTTGGTAAGTGAAATCTCTAATCTTTTCCCTGTATCTAGTAACATTTAAATATTTTTTAAAGCCAAACTTGTCTTTAAAATTAAATTGGGGATTCACCTAAGAGATGCGAAAGTAAGTTCGCAACAGTCTTCAAATATTTTAGTGATTTTCGATTGCTTGAGCCCTTAGAAATACAACATACAACGATGTCATGGGTTTTTTTTATAATAAAAAGGTAAAAATACGTTAGCATTTGAATTGCAATTACCCTTAATACATTCTTGTGAAAAGACGATAGTCCTGTTTGCCGCCACACAGTGCGCTGGTAAATCAGTGTCTGAGATAAGAGAGGTGACAATTGACGGCGAATTATGCTAGCGCGGTCGAGGGTATATCCTCTTTTCGGTCAAAAGGATATTGCAAGAAAGAGGGGAAAAGACAAGTATCTTTAACCTGAAAAAAATGATAACGCGTGTTTCTTTCTGAGATGCCATTCATATTCTTATCAGTCGCGTGACATCCGTTATATAGGACATAAACAACCCCAGTCAACAACTTTTATCTTCGCGATATCATTCTGAGAGAGAGAGAGAGAGAGAGAGAGAGAGAGAGAGAGAGAGAGAGAGAGAGAGAGAGAGAGAGAGAGAGAGAGAGAGTTTAATTTAAATTAGACTTTACGACGTAAAAAAGGGATTATTCCAATAAAATACCATTTTCACTTCATCAATAATGATTTATGTAATAACTGAGTTAATCATGTACGTATAAATGCGCTTGTGTGCGAATTTGTCTCTGCATTGCCTTCAAGTCAGGAGTCACCAGGTACTAAGGTCCTGAATTAATCCGAAAGTTGTGGAGAACTAAAACCTGGCAGAGATCGTAGTATATTTTATTTACTCAATAAAATGCAATTACTCAGAATGATATGCCAACCTATATTAACTTGGCACGAGGCCAGTTTACCAGCAGTTTCAATTTTCTTTTCATTCCTTTCATTTTCTTTTTTTTTTTTGTCTTTCACGTTTCACAAGAAACATATAAGAGCCATACATGGAATGAGATCAAAAGTGTCTGGCAATGATAACAGAATTACAAATATTTAAAGTGTATGGCAATGATAACAGAATCACAAATATGTAGATGATGGAAACAGAAGGTAAACAAACGTCAATAAAATATGTCTACGTTAAACATGCCATCTGTTTATATAAAACAAAAGTCTTGTATACTAGGAACTGGTGGAAAAGATGAGAAAGATGCCTATTTATAATGTATGTGTGTGTGTGCGTGTGTGTGTGTGTGTGATTGCTTACCTAGATGTGTGTCGATATTCAAGAGTAGGTTGTTTTGTTCTTGTAGGAAGAGGCAGCATTGGCTTTTGCAAGTCGATCACATTTTACTGCTTGAGTGATCTCTCTCTCTCTCTCTCTCTCTCTCTCTCTCTCTCTCTCTCTCTCTCTCTCTCTCTCTCTCTCTCTCTCTCTCTCTCAAACTGCTGAAACAACTCCAGTACTGTATATATTCATATGGGGAAAATGGGAACCAGTCTATAAATGGGTAAAGATAAAATAGTGTATATATGTGTTTGGCTGACAGGAATGGTTGATAATGAAAATAAGATTTGAAGAAAAGTAATGTTCTTAGGGCTTATCCAAGTCGTAACTGAAATAAAACCCCAAAAATTGTTTTATTGATAGGATTTCAGTTTCTTGACATACTTGAGTTTGAAAGATTCGTTACTATAATCAGCACCTGACTCTTTGGTGCTGTATTGAGATGTCGATCTAAATAAATGCCACCAGTCATATGGTTTTCTCTTTACAGCAGCTGTCATCAAGGATGTGTCTATACTGGACAAATACAAGTTCGATCATAGGCACTCATAAATTTAAAGTTATTGAATGTTTAATATCAAAGTGTTTGCAATGGTTTGTTCTGAGAATTGAATTAATACAGAGTCCTCTAAAGACACGGTTCGACAATGTCTGTCTAGAAAATATGTCATCTTCACCGAAGCTGAAGTGGCGCTTAACCTACATTTTATGTAGGATAAAAATATAGCGCTAAAGAAAACGTGAAAGTTAAAAAGCTCACTTACTAATGAGTCAAAGTCGTCTAATTAGCTTCAAAGGTCAATTGTTGTGAGTGTATGTGTCCATAAAAAGTAAACGTGATCGTATCTTAACGTGTGAGCTGAATGCTTTTTAATAAGTTGCGACCAAATCAACCTTCTTGGATAGGTTGTGAAAATCACTTGCGAAATTTAAAATATTTTTAGCAAATTAAACAGTTACCAGTGAGATTTAGATGTTACACTTAAATAAATTTCTTTTTTGACGTTACTCTTACGTGTGTGTGTGTTTGTGTGTCTGCTCTTCAATTGAGAACTTCGACTGGTTTTCTGTCTTTAGGATACGGAAGATTTTAAATGCGTGCTCATTTCAAAATTTAGTTGTATGAAATTCATCTCATTTTTTTTACTTTTGAAAATCTTCGGGAATTAAATGATTTTAATTATTCGACGAGTTTCCTATACATGACGTTATGACGCCATTTGTGACGTCATAAGGTGTTTTGCCATTCCGACCAGAGCGACGTACATTTTTCAGTGCGGAAAAGTACGACGTCTGTCAAGAGAACCTACTGGCAGAAAGTTTCAGGACATAACATACATTTAAGGTACAAAATATGATATACACGATCATCCTATACATCCATCATAACTTCAAGGCAGCTATCTTCTAATTCAACTAGAGCAATTAATGTAAAATAGACAAAGAAAACATGGATATGTAACTAAGGAAAATTTTCCAAGACAACGCAAACTCGGTTTAATGCAATGTCGCTTTCCCGACACACCACCACCTACACCACCACCAATGCAGATCCAAAATTATCATCAAATAAAATTATCACCGAAATAATACTTGCTTTTACTATGAACAAATTAGTAAGCGAATAAATGTCTTATTTGAAAGGGATGCCTATTTTTTTGTAAAGACAGTCAAAAACCATCAACATATTTTGTTTTCTAATTTACCATAGCTGTTAAAAGTCAAAAGGTGTCAAACTAAAATAACAAATCAATATACATGTATCGAGATATTAATCACACTTACTGCACTCGAACTTCAAATGGACGTTTTGTTTATATTAATTATATGCAGGAGATAAATATGCAGACATGTAGCACATCTATGATATGATATCGTCAGAGTAGGCAATTACCGTATTAATGCCGTATAAAACCCATCTACCTACGAACACAGTAGACACCTCACATGCCGCCTCGTACTACATCAGTAGATCAGGGTCAACACAGTTGCTTCTTTTTGTGATTCTGGTAAATAGCCCCATACCTTGATGTGTGACGGCAGGTATAGGTCTCCTATGTTACGTGCTTGATGTGTGACGGCAGGTATGGGTCTCCTATGTTACGTGCTTGATGTGTGACGGCAGGTATGGGTCTCCTATGTTACGTGCTTGATGTGTGACGGCAGGTATGGGTCTCCTATGTTACGTGCAAGTTTTACAAAGGTAAATACAGTAAAATTATACGTTAACGTCATGCTAATAAATATTCACAGCTATATACATTTTGGTCATCAGAAAAGAAACTGGTTTTAGTGGTATATTTACGTTCATATAAATATTTATCCATTATATTCTATTTGCATTGATAAAAATTTCGGAAATTTACAATAATTATAACACTGAAATTGTTTACAAATTTATATTGGACATGTAATACTTCATATTGTGTACTTTGTGAAATGAGTGACCGTTTGTAAATGAAACTGAATATATTTTTTGTATGTTTCTTAATATATTTCTAGCACGGATGAACATTGCTGGGAAGTAAGTATTGCAGAAATATCACGAAACGATTTAACAGATTTCATAGTGTAATGTCGTTAAACGACAACAAAACAAAACTAAAGACTGAGTGTAGTTGTAAGAATGTTGGTTTCTTTTTTTCTTCTTTCTGCCTTCAGGCTTGAATGTTTACGGGTTAGCAAGATTAAGGTCTATTAGAGTAATAGAAGTTGCATCCAAATTGCATCGAAACCTATAAATGCCTGACTTCTATCGTTTTCAGACATGATTATGATTCTACTGACATTGACCGTCACTACACAACAACTTTATTACTATATGTAGTCCAGAGATCTTTTTTAAAAAAAATGAGTATCGTTCGTTGAGTGTAACAGATACGATACAGCACCGTATGGTTGAAGCAGGATATCGAATAACAATTAGGCGATGTAAATCCATTTATGACAATTTGTATTACTCATGTGGAAAACTAATTATAAAATGTTTATATTTAATGCCTAAATTTTGTTCATTGGGATTTATTTTTAGAATTTCTGATGGCATTTTCTCATTGTTTATATAAATGTATGCTAGAAGGTCAACAATCTTCTCACATTTTAAGATCTATTCATTGTGTGTGGGTGGGGTGAGAGACAGAGAGAATAAGAAGAAGAAGAAGAAGAAGAAGAAGAAGAAGAAGAAGAAGAAGAAGAAGAAGAAGATGATGATGATGATGATGATGATGATGATGATGATGATGATGATGATGATGATGATGATGATGAAATAGGCTTAAATATGGAAATAAAGGTTTGAAAATACACATAAGGACATATGGATTTCCTAAAAGAAAAAGGGAAGTTATTACATGAGTTTTATGGCCATTGTGGTAATATAAGTTAAGCCTCTGACATATTATCAGTATCTCATTATGAAATATATAATCAATGTAGATATTTAAAATTAAGGGACATTGAAAACGAGTTACGTTTAATTTATGTTTTAAGAATATAAAAATGTGAGAGACGTATTGTAACACTTAGGGAGTCTCACTCCCGAGCGAATCAAACATCTGCATGAACCAGGCTTTTCACCAATTCCCAAGGACATCAAGTCAATAGCCAGTGTCAACTGAAGGTATCTTAAATCTGCGAACACCACAAATAATATGCCGGTAATCGTTAATGATAAAATAGTCACGAGACCCTAGCTTCACCTTTGCATGGTTTATCTTGCTTCTCCTTTGAGTGATCCATTAATAAGCCATTCCAATCCGAAGATTGGTACTTCACAAGGCACAATCCAAACACAAAGAAGTATGTCTACATCAAATTGCTTTTGGTTTAGAATATCCTTAAAATATTCTTCTGTCCGGAAATTACATTTGCTTCGTAAAAGTCTCATGAAAAACTGTACATTATGACCTTTGCTTATAGTCACGGGCTAAGTACTCGGTTTCAAACCCAACACAATCTACCTGTAAAGGACCATATTTTTAAGTCGATCTTTGTTAGAATTAATATGGTAGAACACACTTAGTTGCATACATGTACCATTAACGAGATTTATGGGGAAATGGCCACCTTGTACGAGCCATAAAGTTTTTTCCTGCTTAGAACTGATAGTAGAAGACGGCGCAATCGTAGACATTTGTTGATTGAAATAACGCAGTGTTTGGTACCAGAAAGGTGAGAATTATTGTAAATCTGATTGGTCACGCTGTGGAAGAGGGCGTAGTTTAAAACGAAAACCTTAAGTTTAAATGTACTGGAGGGATTTTGAAACTTTAGTCTACACTTCTGAGAGAGAGAGAGAGAGAGAGAGAGAGAGAGAGAGAGAGAGAGAGAGAGAGAGAGAGAGAGAGAGAGAGAGAGAGAGAGTTGTCCAAGGGACAACTTGACAAGAGACGTTTAACTGAAGGATTCGACAGACACCAAAAGTAGGAACAAAGAGGTAATTGCATAAACCTCATATACTTCTGTTTTGTCATGATTTAATTGCTTGTAGGTACTTGCATTTACAGGAATTTATATACATCGTTTATGATATGACTTAATTGCTTGTAGAAGCATGTATTTGCAGGAATTTATTTGCTGAGTCGTAGATTAATTTTCTTGATATGGTATACTTGTGTCTAGTTTTTTTTTATCTGAGCCCGCGCAAAGATATTTCCTTTTACATATGCGTTGGCGATTTGCTAAGTTGTAGTCTTGATTGTTGTAGGAATCGGGTATGTTGAATTCATATTTATTCTATATAAGAATTATGTATCCGGCATAACTATGTTGAGTTCATTTAGCTGATAATATTGTATTTATAGTCAATGGGTGAATTAATGAATGATGTTACGGAAGTAGTAGGAATTATCCTAACGAAGTTATTATGTATATGGTAGCCTTGAAGTAGAGGAGGAATTTCATTCACCTACGAGTAACGAGACCGAGTGAAAGGGCTAATATCACATGTGGCGTAAATTGCCATTCGCAGATCATTAGTCTAGGAACTAGCAGTGTGGACTGTCTAAAAGTTAGGGTTTCTGACATCGAGGGGTCAGTCTAATTATGAATTTCCGTATGATGTGACGGAGGATTTATGTTGTTTGTTTATATTTTTATAATGTGAGATAGTCTGGAAAAGAGTTAGAACCCAAACAGTGTGGGAAGGTAAAGGACAGTATGGAACAAAAGGAAAAGCATCTTGAATTGTTGGAACGAAAGAAAATGGAACAGAAGACGTACTGAACAACGGAACCGAAGTACAGTATTAGAGGGCCTGCTGTGGGACGAAATCAGTCAACAGGTTATGCATTGATGCAAGGCAGAGTTATTCGATATAGTCGGACTCGTAAATGATGATTTTTGGATTCTATCTTAAACAGAATCGGCTAGTCTTATAATGCCATTGTTTTTTTTTAATTCCTTAATTAGTAACTCGTAAGGAAAGAAGTGTATCTTTCGAACTGTAAGTTTCTTATTATTTACTCGTGGAAATTTCTGCTATTTGAAATTTTATTAAATTTTGTCCTTGTAACTGGGGCTCGACCTATTTGTTTTAGAAGCTCAGATTACTTCTTTGTTCCATTCACAAATTCCCACTTGTCGTAGCTTTATTTGATACGGGGCAAATTTCATCGTTGGATGTCACTCCTGTATACGAGTCAAAACCTGTAAACCTGCCAAAAATAAGTTGAGGAAGGGTTTACCATAACCATATACCACAGTACCCATAATCAACGAATAGTAACTAAAATAAAAAGCCATAAACAGAGACGTAACTACAACTAACACTAACCCTAGTTTTTTTTTTACAATATTAACAGAAAAATAGGATAATTTCAAGTGTTTTAAAAACTTTTACGTACCAAACATTTGAAAGTAATCCTTGTGCACTCTTGGTAAAACTTTCTATAAAACATTTAAAATAAAGAAATGTCTTGATGGAATAATTATCACATTTTCCTTTCTTAATAATGTGTAAAAGTGTATTTGCATCTGCGGTGCAACGTGTGTAACACGGACCGAATGAACCAACTGACGGACGGACGAACGAATGAATGAATAGCCGCAGATACGTATATATCATTCAATAGAAAAGATACTAACATATAGATATATTGTTGAGTAATAACTCCTGTATTCCCAAGAGTATGAGAGGTCAGTGTTAAGACTGGTCGGCCTAGTGTCAGGATAATGTGACTGGGTGGGACATGATGCTACATGTATGCGGCGTGATGCCCCAGTGCTAGACATCACTGTAAACTGCCACAGTGCAGACATCGTAGCCATGACTGATAAATTGTTAAAGTTACGTTCAAAATCTAAATCACACACACTCATACACCAAAAAGTGTACACACGTTAACAAATATGAAACAATCAGTTTCACACGTCATTAAGATAATAATAAGTCAAGCCATAAAAGATACTCGCATTCAAAAACTAAAGTCAGGGACATTAGTAACAAAGTCAATGACTGAAGCCGAGTATAACAGGATGGGCGGAACTTCTCAAGACTTCCTTGTTCAGGAAAAGAATAAGAAACAAACTGACCTATTTCACTTCAATTGTAACACTGCTGGTGCTTTTATCAAGTCTCATAGCAGTAAAAGCAACGCAAAGAAAAACACTTCATGTGATTGAGATATTTCCAATTTGTTTCAAAACATTATGAAAAACTGATAAAGGAGTCAAAGGATTTGGTAACAATAGCGTCGCTATATCGAATGCATAAAGCGAGGTGCGGCGTATGTGACTTTCTTAAGATATTATATCCTCTGTATGTATGTATGTATGTATGTATGTATGTATGTATGTATGTATGTATGTATGTATGTATGTATGTATGTATGTATGTATGTATGTATGTATGTATGCATGCATGCATGCATGTATGTATTTATATTTAATAGTACCTCGGCACTGTATTAGCTATACTGAGCTTATTAAAATAGTGTTCAACAAATTTTAAAATGAAGATTACACAAGAAGTACAAGATAAATCCTTCCGAATTATGTAAATAGGAAGTACTACACTTCAAAACATCCAAAGTGAAGAAGTGAAATATATAAAGTTAAATATATAAAGTTGAACGAAATTTAATTTCCTCGAAAGACGTGGTCAAAAAACTGCATTTCCTCGAAAAAGTAAAAGATTTTTATTGAGATTAAATCAATTTGCTGTAGTATTTAGCACATGATACAAGGTGGACAGTATATTTGTGAGATGTTGAACTCGGGAAGGCCTTGGGAGGAAACACTGACCCACATGAAGCTACATTCAAGATTTTTTTCACAAACTGATTTGTTATATAATGGGATGTCAAAATCATATGATCATTTTTATGTTCTAAAGCTTATTGTTGAGTTTCCATTTCGTATAATGTGCCAAGTATGAAGAAAATGCTTATTTATATAATGTTTGTGATCAGAATATGAAATCTTCCATTCAGAAACCGGCTAATGCAGAGCAGTTTTGGCTTCTTGATTAGACCTTTCATTACCATTAAAACCAATCAGACTAGGCAAAAACTGCTATTTTCAGACTATATGAGAAAATCATGCACACACATGTATGTATGTATGTATGTATGTATGTATGTATGTATGTATGTATGTATGTATGTATGTATGTATATATATATATATATATATATATATATATATATATATATATATATATATATATATATATATATATATATATATATATATATATATATATATACAGTTAATGACTGGGTGGATTCAAAACGTTAACCAACCCCTTCTCTACGGTTCGCTGCTAGGGAATGACCACCCGCGATGTAATTTACCCAGTGTGGATGGATAGAAAGAATAATACAGATCTCTTAGCAAGTATATTGAATAAATTAAACAATGAGCCTTCTTTCAATGAACAAATATAAAATTTAATCAATTTAACAATAGAATTCCAAATGGAAATAAATCAATTTCTTTACTAAATAAAAGAAATGTACGAACATGTACTCAGTAAAAACAAATACAAATTTCACTTTACTATTAATTGTCAGTGACATAATTAATAAAGAGTTTCACCATAGCCTACGAATCGTGACTTTGTGCTCAATGCTAAATGACATCGTCACCTGTCTTTATCCTGACATCGAGTTTTCCGTTCCTTCCTGGACTTCTAACCTTTGTCGAATCGTCTTTGACTTGGACCCTTGGCAGTCGATACTTGAACGATTTGACGATAGTATCTCGAATCTAGAATTGGAATTCGGCTGTGGACTTTAACTTTCTGACGAATTGGTTGAGGGAATTTGCTGAGGAAGCTGTTTCCTTTGCCGTTTACTCGTTTTCCAATGTATAGTCTGTCTCCTTTTTCTAAGACAACTCTCTGGCCCCTTTCTAGTAGTTCACGAAAAAGCACTACTCACCTGCGTCTCCGGAGTCAAACTTCTTCCAAGCAAGATTCTAGACTGAAGCAATTTTGCAAAGTAAAGCTATTACATTCTTACAAGGTTTACACCCTTAAGATTCCATTTGTCAATCAGAATCGACCGTTTCCTAATATTTCCTAAGTAGAATATTTGACTAACGAGAATAGGCTAATCATGCCGCAATTAACTTTCCTTTGAATAATCGATTATTGTCGTGCTTTCCCATTTTACCTGTGCGAGGTTGAAGAGTGTTATGCCAAAACCCTTGTACCATAAGAGATGACTCGGTCAACTTGCATGAAGCGAAACCGAGTTTCCTTTGACCATCAGAGATGAAATGAGAATGATCATAAAACTGTCTCTAGCCCTTTTCTACTTTAATTAAGTTAACTTTGCTACAATTCATTTAATCAATACTTCTAAGAGTTTCAAAATTCGATACATCATATTGCCTCGTTTCCTTTTAATGAAAAATGTATACAACGGGTCGGTTGGTTCTATTTGTTGGTTCTATTTCCTAATTTCCCAGAGAAACTGTCACCAAACAAAACCTATGGCAATATAGCAAAACATATCTTAACTAGAAACTCAGCGGACGCAATTGTTTGACCTTTGTAAACTTGAGTGAAATATATAGGTACGCTTAAGTAAATATGTTTATAAACGGTGTGTTTTACCACCAGGTCACCTTTATGTGGATGTGATCGTTGATACATTATTAACTGTGTACGTGTATTTTAGAAGATATTATTGTGTACGAAATTAGGTAACAGTAAACTAGATCCGCGGACAGAGTAGGACAAGCAGGTAAAATTTCGGAAGCCCACAATGGTCCAGAGGTCCACTGCAGTCACAATTTGAAATTCAAAGGGGTAGCACTGTTAGGCGATTTTGCGCCATGCAAAATGTTGTATTTAGAATCATTTAAAAGTGGTAAAAGGTTTCGTATTCACCAGCGATACTAAACAAAACAGTTGAAGGTAATACGATAAAATTGTAACGGCAACAAATAAAGCTTTCCGATCAAAGGTGAGTGTAAATTGTGCATTTTAATGAAGACAGATTAAAAGGTATTTAAAATAAAGGACGGTATATGCATTACATAAACTGCTCAATGTGATAGCATAAAAGCTATAGTTTAGAATAGATGTCTATTTTTCAGGAATTCTATGACACAAATCATGTTTATTGCATCAAAGAGTTCCCTAATATCATGCACATTGAAATACTGATTGTGCGTAGGTTGGACGTCGAAACACTCCCTCATTAAATGCTTAAAAGTGAACGGTTCATTGCAAGAAATGCACTCTGGTGAACTTTCTCCTTTTAGTATGTAGAAGTGTGTTCTTGCAATGACTACCTCCTTTATATGGATGGTTATGAAAGAAGGAGTCCATTCTCCTAAGGTTGGATTGATGGCATGAAGTTTGTTATTCACTGCATCATTCCATAATGCCTGCCACTTCTAACGTAAAGATTCTTTGATACTGGATTAAAAAAGATGGTCGGGAAAATATGAATGTACACAAACAAAGGGTGAAAGAAAATACTGTTCAGTGTTTACTGGCTCGAAATTTAGTCAAACAGCACTATAAGTCCAGATCAATACATGCTGAAAAATCTATGTATGCGATTAAACTTATTAATCTCCATTGACTGAAGAAAAAGAGGAGGAGATGAAGAAGAAATAAAAGAATACGATAGACACAGAAGAAACTTGAGATAAATTCGTAGAACACTAACAATCCGCCCCCAAACACTTACCTAAGTCTAAAATGTAACGGACAGACAGAAAACATATGTTCTACACCAGGGCACCTGCTGTATTCGTGTTAGTGACAAATGTAAAAAGGGGCCCCGAGTGGCGAAGTGGTCTAAAGCACTGACCGTCACGGATCACTGCCATCTCATCTCTCCGTGAGTTCGAGTCCAGACTCGGCTAACGTGGGTAAGAGAGAAAGCCTGCTAGTAGCTTCTCGTGGGTGGTGATTCTTACTGGGTTTTCCAGGGTACTTCCTCCACCATTAATACTGGCCACCATGTATAGCCAATCTTGTACTGAAAATGACGTTAAACCCTATAACAACAACAATAACAGGTGTATAATTTATATTTAATATTAAAGAAAATACAAAATGTAATGGCCACCTGATTCGTTAAATTTCTATCCTCTTTCCCTCGACAGTCTGATAGGTTTGGGGGGGGGTGTTTTTTTTATTGTCGCTTTTAGAGGCTAATTAATTGTTTAAAAACTTTGTGTAAAAAAACTCTTGATATGATGATATGGTTATTATGAATTTACCTTCAGTCGCCTTTGACTGCTCACACAATCACTGAGGATAGATGTCGCCCTGGAGAGTTTGTACAAACATTAAAGATAGGTGTTACCCTGGAGAGTTTGTACAAACATTAAAGACAGGTGTTACCCTGGAGAGTTTGTACAAACATTAAAGATAGATATCACCCTGGAGAGTTTGTACAAACATTAAAGATAGGTGTTACCCTGGAGAGTTTGTACAAACATTAAAGACAGGTGTTACCCTAGAGAGTTGGTACAAACATTAAAGATAAGTATTACCCTGGAGAGTTTGTACAAACATTAAAGATAGGTGTTACCCTGGAGAGTTTGTACAAACATTAAAGACAGGTGTTACCCTGGAGAGTTTGTACAAACATTAAAGATAGGTGTCACCCTTGACAGATGCAAACTCCCGGCTACAGTAGCATACAGTCGTTTATATGAGAATCCGAGACAGCTACTGCAACCTACAGTAATGTACAGTCGGTCATATTAGAATTAGAGACAGCTACTGCAACCTACAGTACTGTACAGTCGGTCATATTAGAATTAGAGACAGCTACTGCAAGCTACAGTACTGTAAGTCGGTTATATGAGAATTAGAGACAGCTGCTGCAAGTTACAGTACTGTACAGTCTGACATGTTAGAAGTAGAGACACCTGCTGCAAGCTACCGTGCTGTACAGTCGGTTATATTAGAATCAGAGACAGCTACTGCAAGCTTCAGTATATAGTCGGTCATATTAGAATTAGACGCATCTTCACAATAGAACATCGACGATAATTATTATCAGCTTACTGACCTGAGATTTTACATACCGTCGATATTCGATTATCATCAGTCAAGACCAACTTCAAACAACGCAGATTTGAATCAAATATGGCATAATGCATAAACAGAGCAGGGTCTGTGTTGTCTGTTCTACTAACTACTCCTAATAAATTGCACAGACCAGATCTGTCGGTACATTATGCAACGACGTATGTCAGTTTGCAGTTGGGCACGACTTATAAGCGAGTACATATGGCATGTGTTTATCCTAAGTAGAATGATACACTGAACACAGCGTCATTTGCTGAAGTGTGTGTGTGTGTGTGTGTGTGTGTGTGTGTGTGTGTGTGTGCGTGTTAATTGGCTTCTTAACGTAGCTTTAACAATTGTTCAATGATATCGCTACGATGTCTGCAGGATGGCAGTTTATAGTGATATCTAGCACTGTGGCATCATACCACAGACATGTAGCATGATACCCCACAACAATATAGGTTTTATGCATGTTACAAGAATTGTAGATAAAATTACTCGTATGAAAACACTAAATATATTTTAAATGTAGACGTAATGGTCTTTATTGGGTTGTACCTTTTTACTTTCCTGACATTATGTTATTTTTGCATAACTGTAGTTAACACAAAATCGTATTGGAAGAGTGAAAAAAATATGTGCGCAGATAGAGAACACCGACACAAAGATTTGAAATAAGTATTTCAAAAACAGAGATTGTTGCTAAATTTTGTAATAAACTCCATCCCATCTTGCTTGGGTAATTATGCTCAATTTTGCAAATGTCATTTAATAAACCTTTGTAAAGAGCAAAAGTATCAAGTCATTCATTTCTACGTCTTTGATCGCCATTCATGCGTCGCACCATTCTCCCTCTGGTGCCGTTTCTTCACATTCTCTTGTTAATTGAATCGAACAGCTCATCAGCAAATGTTGATTGCTTGCTTTATTATATGCGATGCCTTTCAATCTAGACTCGCCTAATCTCCATATTTCAAATAGATTAACTTTGGTTAATTTCATTTCAGAGATAACCTATAATATATTTTACAAACTGCCTTGCATTATTATCATTATTATCACTCAGTTTTATTTATGGCTTTTACAGGTGGACTTTGCCAATAGTGTTAAAAGTGCAAACCCAAGGAATCTACTATGTATAATCGAACCATAGGTCGGATGTCGCATTCAGTTCCCTAAATGAATGTACAGGTGTATAATACGACGTCAACAATAAAGCAATCAAATGAGTATCATCGCGTCATCGTTGTTATCCTCGTAGTTACTGTATTTGTCATTGCATTCGTCGTCGCCATCATTATCGTTGAACTTAAAAATCTTTCAAATCAGAAAAGTCAAGCGAAAAAGATTTTAAACTTTATATCTAAAATAGCAGTATGTAATTCTTGCTCGTGGTAAGAATCGATTTAAGTCGGTTTGACAATCGAGCGAGGATTACGGATGTGACTAATGCGGTGAAAACAATAGCCAATGTTCGGATAACCCTATGTAGATCTGATAAGGTTATCAAAACCTTGGCTAACGAAGATGGCGAGCACGAAAACTGAATTGGAACATTAAAATATAGCTAGAACTAAATTTCTCTGATTTGACGTAGGTCTAGATAATAGAATACATAATTCGTATACACTGTATCGTTGCATAAATGAATGAATAAATAAATAAATGATGGCAATAAAAACATGTGGACATAAATCCTGAGAGAGAGAGAGAGAGAGAGAGAGAGAGAGAGAGAGAGAGAGAGAGAGAGAGAGCTTTATACATATATTTATATATTTACCTGGGTGTTTTACGCTCGTTAAATCTTAATTTGTGTGTAATTGTCATACATTGTACATGCTTTGCTTGGTTAACGGCATTTTATACACCTGTATTAAAAATTAGTCTGTTAAGCACTTGTAGCAATCTGATTAGGAACAACCTCCACTGTCATACGTGAAAATATGAAAACGATCGTCTATGGGTATTGTTCGAGTGACCTATACATTACTATAATAGCTAATTTTATCAGCCAATCACACGAAGTCTTATATCTTCGCCTTTGGGAAACTAAAAAGCGTGGCTCCAGAGCATAACGATCTGATTCACTTTCAAATTTGGTGAAAGCTACATTTCCATTGGCTAATTATTTCAAAGGTCGAAAGATCATTTCCCTAAGCTGTCGCTCTCAGATCTTCATGTAGGATAGTGTAGTTGTTCTAGAAGCACATTGTTGACTCTAGATAACTAACCAGCGGATCTCTGTTGCTTTGACCTTTATGCAACTTATGCATTCTTGAATTGAATGCAATGTGCGGGTACCCCAAATTAGAATTAGACTTTTTATTACAATAACAATTGACTCATGTCCTCCATCATCGAGAGGTTTTTTTGTGGCGTTGAGTTTAAACCATCCACATAGATTCGTCAAGGTATTACTCTAGAACAACTTATCTCACAAAGCTCTTGTTTTCTTTAAATCAAAATAAATTTGCTAAATAACCTGTTGGCGCCGAAAAACTTATCTTCCATCATTAATGTGCAAGTCTTCTACAAATTTGTCAAAAGGTAAGTGGTATTATACTATAACTATTTTGTATTAAAAGCCCCACAAAATATTCCTTCTTTACTTTGACCTTTGGCCTTTCAACTTATCATATTTTCAACCCAAGTTTTGAGTCATCTACAAACATTGGTGAATGTGTGCAATGTGTCGAATTTTGAAGAAGTACTGAATCCTAAAGTTGAATAAATTGTGCATTAAATTTTTTTATAGTCAAGCCAGAAAGGTATTGAGAAAGTTCATCTCTGAAACATAAAAGGGCATACGTTTAATCTTCTGAGGAATTGACGCAGTCATCGTAACGGTATAGTGGCAGAGAGTACCTTAGAATTACCTACCTTATCGGTTGGAGGCCACCTTATGTTAAATAATTGATCTTCAAAGTGAAGATAATTGCATCATATTCTAGGCTGTCAAAAACTGATGAAAAACATGATTATTTTGGGGAAAAATTGGGAACAATTGCTTTTGATTGGTCAGTTAAAATTAAAGCGTACACTTTAGAAATAATGGGGAAGTTAAGGTAGCAGCTTGGCTCAGAATTCTTTAGTCCAATTTTGTTTGCGAGAAGTCGAATTTGAGGCTCCGTGGGAAGTCTGCGAATATTGTTTATAGAGGCCAGATAGCTTTCTTGAAGGAAAAGACAGGCTAGATTGCTAGGATGCACGACGACTGTCGGGAAAAGAAACAACATTAAGGTGCGCAATTTTAATTTCAACATAATATTCTATTTGTTTTGTTTTATGCGAATGTGTTTGATATGGTTATGATTCATGCATGTATCGTGTATTCAATTTCATAGGACTGTTGAGTGTTATGCAATTTCATTATATAATCTAACGGTTATTAGTTCATTGATAGAATTGACAGATTTGTGATGTATCCAAATATTCGATGTGTACAGTTTCTTATGATTATACGAGTTAATTTCCTTTGTCTGTAGGATGATACTATTTACCGTGAGTGAATGCTAATTGCATATTGATATTCGATTTTACAATGCCTAACTGATCTTGCAGGTTATTGGTTAATGTAAGCTAGAATTTAGCGAATATTATACAATAGTAATCGACCGTTTATCTTATTGAGTGGAACTGGCTAGCATCGGTTGTACGAAGAACACGTGTCAAGTGCCGATCAATTGTCGCGTGGAACAGTGACGATGAACTGTTTCATTAAGGTTAGACTTGGTATATTTCAATGGTCATTTGTAACTAAAGATAACGATTTACCTTACCTCAAACATAGTAAATGCGTAGGACCGTCAATCGTTAAGGTCACATGTCAGAATTTATGCAGTATGAATAGCTATTTACGTTTCTGAATAAGGAAAGTTAGAGATTATATATATATATATATATATATATATATATATATATATATATATATATATATATATATATATATATATATATATATATATATATATATATATATATATATATATATATATATATATATATATATATATATATATATATATACAGATAGGTGGTGAAAGACGTATAGCTTTAGCCGCAAAATTATCATTTAAGGGAACAGCTTTCTATAACCATCACAAAAACCCGACGAAGACAGTCCAAGAGGGAAGTCCGCAAATACAGAGTTCAGAATAGAAAAAGTAAGAGGAAGAACCAAAAATTCACGCTAGGCGTGTGTGGTGGTAGATCCCTCCTCAACTTATTTGTTGCTGGTTTACTGGTTTTGGCATCGTATGTAGGAGTGACCTCTAACGATGAAATTTGTCCTGTATCAAATAAAGCTACGACAAGTAGGAGTTATTCAATGGAAGAAAGAAGTAGTCTGAGCTTATAGAACAAATAGGTCGAGCCCCCGTTACAATTAAAGACAAAATTTAATAAAATTTCAAACAATACAAATTTCCAAGAGGAAATAATATGAAAATTGCAGTTCGAAAGGTACGCTTCTTTCTTTACGTATTAGCTAATTAAGTAATTTCCAAAACTTTGATGACATTATAAAACTAGCCGATTATGTTTAAGATAGAATCCAAAAATCACCATTTACGAGTCCGACTATATCGATTAACTCTGCCTTGCATCAATGCATGACCTGTTGACTGATTCCGTCCCACAGGTCCTCTTAGACTGTACTTCTGTTCAATTGTTTCAGTACGTCTTCCGTTCCAATTTCTTTCGTTCCAACAATTCTAGATGTCTTTTCTTTTGTTTTAAACTGTCCGTTACCTTCCCACACTGTATTGCAGCTTCTTTCCAGACTATCTCAGATTATAGAAATATAAAAACAAGCAACCTGAATCTTCCGTCACATTATATGGGAATACATTAGACGGATCCTCGAGATAAGAAATTAACTCTATCGACTTCAAACAGCCTATACGGCTAGTTCCCAGACTAATTATCTGCGTATGGCCATTTACACCACATACGGCATTAGCCCTTCGCTTAGACTTGTTACACGTAAATGAATGAAATTCCTCACTATACTTCAAGGCTACCATTATACATAATGAATTCGTTTGGATAGCTCTGACTACTTCCGTAACATCAATCATCAATTCATCCATGACTATAAATGAAATATTATCAGCTAAATGAACTCAACACAGTTAGGTCGGATACATAATTCGTATATAGAATAAGTATGAATTCAATATACTCAATCCCTACAATAATCAAGAATATAACTTAGCAAATCGCCAACGCATATGTAAAAGGAAATATCGTTGTGGGGACTCAGATAAAAGAAAACTAGACACAAGTATACCATATCAAGAAAATTAATCTACTTCTCAACAAATATAAATGCTGCAAATACATGCTTCTACAAGCAATTAAGTCATAGCATAAAAGACGTATATAAATCTCTGGAAATACAAGTACCTACAAGCAATTAAATTATAGCATAACAGAAGTATACGAGTTTTATGGAATTACCTCGGTTGTTTTTTTCTTTTGGTGTCTGTCAAATCCTTCAGACAAACGTCTCTCCCTTGGATAGAATTTTGACTGACGAGAACTTTATTTATTAAAATCCCCGAAATCTACCGGTATTTATTTTTTCTCTCTCGCAGAGAAATGCAGACTAATGTTTCAAAATCTCTCCAGTATATTTAAACATTAACTACGCCCCCTTCCACAGCGTGACCAATCAGATTTACAATTCCCGCCTTTTTGCCTTTCTGGTACAAAACGATGATAAACAAATGATCAACCTACAAATGTCTATGACTGTGCTGTCTTCTACAATCATTTCTAAGCAGAACAAACATTGAACCCCGTTCTGTAAGTTTAAACAAACTCAGCCCTTAATTAAAAATTAATAACCTCTGGCCTTGCCAGAATTAATCTCTTCTTTATGGCTTGTACAAAGTGGCCATTTCCCCATAAATCTCGTTAATGGTACATGTATGCAACCATAATTAATTCTAACGAAGATCGACATAAAATTTGGTCCTTTACAACTTGGAATACACAAAACTTATAGAAAAACGACGCCAGGTGATGCAAGGCGGGCGTGGACATTGTACTCTTTTCACCTCTCATTACCGTGATGAACGAATCCGTTAATTGATCACTGCTATTAAATTATATTATTGTAAATCTGTTGGATTGAAATTGCAATTTTATTAGGTTATGTGTTAATTACAAATTTATATTACTGTTTAAGGTGGTTCGCATCTAATTCTTCTGTATAGTCTCGCTTAATTCTCTGTCATTGTTCTATCTTTCTATTCACACTGGGCAATAACAATCAGGGAGGTCATTTCCTTTGATAACGATAGCCTAATCAATTAAAAGAGGACAAACACCATACCGCTCCGTTACAAGGTGCATGATTTAAAACTAACATTTTTGTGCAGAAGACTTTCTTGTAAAGCCTTAACCTTTGGCCCCAAAATATATATGCTTTTGCGTTACATTAAGTGCAAGCCATGCACAAATTTGGTTCAGGTCTATGAATGGAAGTGATGTTATTGTGCGAAAAAAATCTTTCTTCCCGTCAGTGACCTTAACTTTACATGATTTATATTTACCAAAAGTGCAAGCAATCTAGAAAGTTTGGTCTAGGTCCGTGATGAAGAATTAATGCCATATGCAAAACGCATTTATTCTTTTATTCGTTATGCTAATGAATTTTTTTGTTACCTGCAGATAATGAAATTGACAAGTCTTTACTTTACCAAAAGTGCAATTCATCCAAAAAAGTTGGCTATAGCTTACGGTGGAGAACTGGAGTTATCGTACAGAAACGATCTCTTACAGATCTCTGACGTAGGTACGGACAACGTCATAACTCTCTGTAACAAGATAACTGAGTTTTGGATTTTCGGATTTACAACAAAACACCATTGATGTGAATGCAATACAATATTTAATGTTATATGAAAATATCAAGTGAAGTATGATAGATACGTGCGTGAATGGATCCCATTATGGGACTAATTAACATAATTAGCACGATCTTAATGCAACAAATTAACCAAGACAAAGAAAGAACGATGCATGGTATATCACGAAACAGAAATATGACCATCATAAAAGTAAAAAATACAAATGATATTTCGTTCAAAATAACGAATTGATATTTTTACTCATAATAGTAAAATACAAATTATAGTTCGTTCAAAATAACGAATTGATAATTATACTCATAATAGCAAAACACTGGGTATTACGAAAAACCCTACCTTAGCCCACGGCCAAATTATTATAAATCTGGAGCAATGTCTATACTCCCTTAGCTATTTGCTACCAGTTCCACAGGCCAAACATGCAAAGATTTGTCGTCACCGACCACCATTGATTTCTGATATCAGCGCCCACCACTTTGGCCTGCAACGTCTGATCTCCCTCAACCCGACTAGCAACGTTGGAATATTCGAAGCACTTGAATACATAAGCACAGCACGGCTCAGCACTGCACACACGCAGCATACGTAGCTCTACACAGCACACACAGTGTCAGATTTAGAAAAAGCAAGGCCCTAAGCTATGAGAAGCTATAGAGGCCATATTTGGTATTAAAAAAAAACTTGAGGGGACCCTTCAGATTGAGTTCAGACTTTGAGGCCCTACGTTGTAGCTTATTTAGCTTATACTGAGCATATGCAGACCTACACATCTGTATACACAACACAGCTCAGCACTGCAAACGCAAAATACACACAGCTCCACATCAGAGCTCTACAGCATAGCACAGCACAGCACCAACACAGCACTGCACCAACACAGCTCTACACCAACACCAAGACCAACACAGCTGAAAAAATAATCATATACCGTGGACTACACATGACACTGTTGTATACGGTAGTACGCAACTGACAGTATATACGGTAAGTTATATACATCATCAGTCTTGCATTATAAAACGCCAAACAATAAACAGGTTCAAAAGTAAGTTGTTGAATTACAAGATTCATACTGCACTAAACGGCCATTCATTAAATGCAATCTTGCAGAGCTCTTGGTAAATCACAGAAATATAGAACATATTAATATTTACTAAACAGTATTTACTAAACTAGTCGAAGCGACAGAAATACGGAATCAAACATGATAATACAATATATATATATATATATATATATATATATATATATATATATATATATATATATATATATATATATATATATATATATATATATATAACTTACAATGCATATAAAAGAATAAATTACATACCTCTATAGCTGGAGATATCTAGGTCTCAAAGTTTATTGGTCTGGTACCTCTCAGATTAACATCATATGAGGTACCCCCTTGTGTCAGAAGTTAAAACGGTATTATGTGCTTTTGTATCTCCATTGTGTACGTGTTTTTGTGTTAAGTTTTTATTGAATTTCGATTTTAGTAATCTTTAATTAGTGTATTAAACCATTCAGATCCATTGTAACTGAGTTATTTCTTAATTATATTTTTAATAATGCAGTAGTTAGCAAAGAGGAAACATTTTGTTTCAGTATTTGTGGTCCAGTTTTAAAATTAATAGCAGTTCAAAATCTATTTCTTGAAAAATCTAATACTTAATGAATATTTTACTAAGTTACTTTAGCCTAAGATTTCAAAACAATTCATTTCATGAAGCATGGGCAACCTGCGCACCCTAGCTAGTGAGCATTATGTGCCCGTGCAGCATGTTTACGATATAGCTCTTTAATTATATGTATTAGCTCATAACTTCAATTTGTAGCTATTAGTAAAGTCAATTATTTCATTATATATAAACATTTAATCCATAATTATAGTCACATATATGAGTAAAGACTTTAGATATAAATAATTTATATTTGTTTAAAAGCTGTAGAAGATATAGTACAGCAGTGCAAGCAGTCCTGAAAGTATAGAAGCTATCTTTTAGTCCGTGTTAACAATTTTTTAATTATGATATTCTAAATCTGTATCAAAATTTCACAACTCCTTTTCTATTGTAATTGCAGTATGAATGAAAAGTTCTCGTATGAATCATGTTCCAAGCAATATTGTCAAGTTATTATAAATCTCAATGTAATTTAAGTCTGCTGACGGTCCATTTTTTCACATTGATATTGTTTACATATGATTCTTTCCACAACCTCGGCTTAGTTGGGTCTGTCGCAAGAAAAAAATATCGCATGACACCATTTCACGCAGGGGAATGTCTGAAAACAATTTCTATTTTGTAATTATTTTTCTAAAAATTTGTGCAGTGTAATCTAAATCAAGAGTCTGTGGACGTTCCATTTCGTTATCAACATGAAGTTCCCTCAAAATCCGTTTTCTTTTATCGTTGTCCATATTCCATATCCGTGTCCATAGGTCTCAAAGTAGACCTCCGATCGACAAAACGGTTCGTAATGTAAGGATTTGCTCTGTTGTTTTGGAAATTATAGTCGTATATGCATGGGCGTTTGCCTGACGACTTTTATGCTAAAGCCCCGAAAGGGACTAGAGACTCAAAATTAAAACCTCCCATGTGGTTGGCCGTCAGCCCGGGTCAACATGGAGGTACATGGTCCAGGGATAGACCTTATCGTTACTGATCAGACCTTAAGACCTTGACCTTCACACGACGATTAGCACAGGAAGAACACCACCCAAGCCAGCAGCACGAAGAAGAGCACAAAGAGAGCCTCCACCCCAGCATGGCCTGAAAAGAGAAAAAAAAAACCATATAAACAAGACAAGACAAACGAACATTAACAAAAAGAACCACGGCAGGAGATTTTTACTCTACATAGGCTTGCAGAGCTCAAGAGTCCCACCCAGGACTATGCTAGTATATTTTCCCTTGCGCCTGTTTGCGGAACCAATTGTCACATAACACAAACAAAGAAACAATACAGGATAAGCCATGGCAGTAAATCGTTGATCCGCACGTGCTTGCAGAGCTCCGGATACCACCCAGGTGTTTGCTAGTATATTTTCCCTAGCACCTGTTGGAATGGCCACATATAACAAACAATTAAACAATACATAACAAAGAAATATAAAGTTGTTAGAAGGTTACCCCAGAGCCCTTAAAGGGGTGGTTTATAAGGGTTTTTGGTTTGAATAGGGCTCCAGGGCGTAGCGGCTACTAGGTAGTGATGGTTGATCGGTCCCATCACAGCTCTTGGAGTGTATATGGTATCGATGTTACTGTGGTAGGTTGCCCCAGAGCCCTTATAGGCGATCGTTTATACGGGTTTTTGGTTTGAATAGGTCTCCAGGGCGTAGCAGTAGTAATTTAATGAAGTTTGATCAGTTCCACCGTAATTCTTGAAGTGCTTATGGTATCGATGAACCTGAAGTAGGTTGTAACGTAAAGCATTTATACACAGGAAATGTAGCTCAACATCGTTTGTGTAATTCATGTATACGGTTTTTCCCCATCTAAAGCACTCCGCACGTGCAGCAGAAGATAAACCGAATTTACTGTTTCGAAATATTGTAGAATGTACACTGATCACCCTCGCGTATCGTTGTACACGGAAAACGAAACCCGAGTACATTTATATAATAAAGGAATAAATGTATGCAATTCCATGACACTCTCTCACTCGAACCTTTTTCCTCAATTGTTTGAAAATAGGGATCAGACTTTATTATTATTATTATTATTATTATTATTATTATTATTATTATTATTATTATTATTATTACTTATTTAAAGAGGGTAATTTAATTAGCTAAGAACTAATCTACCTTGAGGCCCTCATTTAAAGGAATTTAGTTATTTTTGCTGCATCTCTGAAGCCACTGTATATACTGGGTTTGGAAAAAGGAAATATAGTGGGCATTTCTAATCTCAACTAGAATACTATTCCAGAGCAAAGTTCCAGAGTATTGGAAACTTTTTAAAAATGATTCCTTATTTGGTTTGGGAATTTTGTAATGTTTGGTAGACATTGATCACAGGTGGGGAGTATTTCCGGTTAGCCTATACTTGAATAGTGATTGTAAATATTCAGGAGCACTATTATTGGCTATCCTGTACATTAATTTGGCTTTTCTCAAACAGATTCGGTCTTTAATAGGCAATATTTTTAACTTACCAGCTAAATTTTACTTGCTTTCTTTCTGGATTGATTTTAAGTCGACAGCTCTTTTTTGGAGATGTGCCAGCTTTGCTAAGTTTTTATCATTTGAATTACCCCATACTGTATTACAGTAGTCTAAATAGGGTTGTATGTAACTGTTATAAAATAGTTTTCTGTGCTTTTCCGGGAGAAAGTGTCTTATCCTACTGAGAAGCCATAAACTTGAATTGACTTTTTTGCTGAAATGTTTGATATGTTCAGTCCATGATAGGTTATTATCTACCAAAATACCAAGTAGACAATCGTGACAGACCATTTGCATCCTTTAATCCTTCCATATCAGACATAGTTTATTACTATCAAGTTTTATTCTTTTGTTCCGTGTTGAGATAAGTTATATTTTAGTTTTACCAGAATTAACCACCATGTCATTGCATGTGCATCAGTTGTCCAGTTTGTTTAGGAAATTCTGTAGAGAAATTTCGAGTTCTTGCTTTGTGTTTTAGATGTCTGGCAATGTTGTGTCATCTGCATATAGATCTATAGATGATCTTGGTCCTTTAGTACAAGTGGTAGGTCATTAATAAATAAAATAAACAGTAACGGACCCAGGATTGACCCTTGTGGTACTCCACATCTAATTGTTCCAGGTTCAGACAGAACATTATTTATATAAACATGTTGTGTTCTCTCACTTAAGTATGAAGTAAACCATCTAACTGTGCTTTCATCACATTGATAGATTTTCAGTTTCGTCAAAAGGATTTCATGATCCACCATGTCAAAAGCTTTCCTGAAATCTACAAATACAGCACCTATTATTATAACTTGGTTAAGTGCCTGAAGCCATTTATTATCAGTTAGTTAGATCAAGGCAGTTTCACGTGAATCTTTCTATCTAAAGCCTGATTGATTAGGGTGTAACAGAAAGTGTTTGGTTAAATATGATATGAATGAATCATGGACGCGCTTTTCAATCAATTTTGACAAGTTTGGTAGTATTGAGATTGGCCGGTGGTTATCAGAATCATTCTTAGGACCAGATTTGTGAATAAGAGTTACTTTTGCAGTCTTCCATATTTTGGGAACAGATGAGGATGCAATACTTAAATTGAGAATTAATGTCATGCTATCTACAATAGCAGAGGCAGAAGATTTAATGAGTCGTGAACCAATCTGATCAAGTCCTGTAGCTTTCTTAGTATCAAGTTAACTAAGACATTTCTTAACAAAGTTTTTTGAGACTGGTGGGATAGAGAAACATACCTCCTTAGAGATTTTGCTGCTGCAGAACTTTTTCAGTTCAATAAAGTTATTTTCAATCACTGGTTCTTTTAATTTTGTGGTAATGTTGGTGAAAAAAATCATTGAAAACATATGCAATGTCATTGTCATCAGTGACTATGGTGTCATTCACCAGAAGTGAGTGAATTTTATTTATCTGATATTTATGTATTCCTCCAGTGACTTCATTGAAGACTTTCCAAATGCAGTTTTTGTCGCTCATTTTGTTTTCATGCAATGATTGATAATAATTTTGTTTAGCTTTTTTATTCATACTTGTTATTTTATTTCTCCATACTTTATATTGTGCATGGTTTTCCATAACCTTAATCACTTGTTTTCATAGCATCAAGGATCCCAGTTGTAAGCCAATTAGGTTGGATTTCATTCTTTACTCGATGTACTTTCAGTGGTGCATGCTTCGAGACTACATCCATAAATAAGTCAGTCGACACCCTCAGAGCTTCATCTATGTCATCCAAATTTTGGATCATACTCCATGGAACTTTATATAGGTCATTGAGAAATTGTTCTTCTTTAAAATTTTCGAATGATCTGTAAGTGCTAGTTTTGTGTGTATTTCTCTTATTTCTCTTGCATTTAACCTTTCTTGTCAAACAAGAAGGATAGTGGTCACAGAGACCAATTTTTGGTAGACTAACATAAGTTACATTGTATGGTGGAAGGTTGGTATAAATGTGATTAATAAGAGTGCTTGATTTTTCTGTTACACTAGTGGGGTCATCTACCATCTGTACTAGGTCTAATGATTCAATAAATTCCGTCCAGTTCTTTCTTATTTGATTATTGAGAAGGTCCTTATCTATATCACCGAGTATATATGTGCATGAAAAGTTTCCATTTGTTTCAAGAAGTTATCATTCCAAATTGTCTTGGAGGAAAGTGGCCTATAAATAAAACTAACTAGCCTGAATGGTTGAAAAGACTAGAAAGTAACAACTATTGGTAGCTCTTACATGAATGGCTGAACAGACTATAATGTAACAACTATCGGTAGCTCATACCTGAATGGTTCAATAGAATAGAATGTAACAACTATCGGTAGCTCTCACCTGAATGGTTGAAAAGACTAGAATGTAACAATTATCGGTAGCTCTTACCGGAATGGTTGAATAGACAAGAATATAACAGCTATCGGTAGCTCTTACCTGAATGGTTGAATAGAATAGAATGTAACAACTATCGGTAGCTCTTACCTGAATGGTTCAATAGACTAGAACGTAACAACTATCGGTAGCTCTAACCTAAATGGTTGAAAAGAATAGAATGTAAAAATTATCGGTTGCTCTTACCTGAATGGTTTAAAAGACACGAATGTAACAACTATCGATAGCTCTTAACTGAACGGTTGAATAGACTAGAATGTAACAACTATCGGTAGCTCTTACCTGAATGGTTGATTAGACAAGAATGTAACAACTATCGGTAGCTCTTACATCAACGGTTGAATAGACTAGAATGTAACCACTATCGATAGATCTTACCTGAATGGTTGAATAGACTAGAATGTAACAACTATCGGTAGCTCTTACCTGAATGGTTGATTAGACAAGAATGTAACAACTATCGGTAGCTCTTACATGAACGGTTGAATAGACTAGAATGCAACCACTATCGATAGATCTTACCTGAATGGTTGAATAGACTAGAATGTAATAACTATAGGTAGATCTTACCTGAATGGTTGAATAGACTAGAATGTAAAAACTATCGGTAGCTCATACATGAATGATTGCAAAGATACGAATGTAACAGCTATCGGTAGCTCTTACATGAATGATTGAATAGACTAGAATGTAGCAACTATCGGTAGCTCTTACTTGAATGGTTGAATAGACAAGAATGTAACAACTATCGGTAGATCTTACCTAAGTGGTTGAAAAGACTAGAATGTAACATCAGTAGCTCTTACCTGAATGGATGAATAGACTTGAATGTAACAACTATCGGAAGCTCTTATCTGAATGGTTGAATATACTAGAATGTAACAACTATCGGTAGTTCTTACCTGAATGGCTGAATAGACTAGAATGTAATAACTATCGGTAGCTCTTACCTGAATGGTTCAATAGACTAGAATGTAACAACTATCGGTAGCTCTAACCTGAATGGTTGAAAAGACTAGAATGTAACAATTATCGGTTGCTCTTACCTGAATGGTTTAAAAGACACGAATGTAACAACTATCGATAGCTCTTACCTGAATGGTTGAATTGACTAGAATGTAACAACTATCGGTAGCACTTACCTGAATGGTTGATTAGACAAGAATGTAACAACTATCGGTAGCTCTTACATGAACGGTTGAATAGACTAGAATGTAACCACTATCGATAGATCTTACCTGAATGGTTGAATAGACTAGAATGTAATAACTATAGGTAGATCTTACCTGAATGGTTGAATAGACTAGAACGTAAAAACTATCGGTAGCTCATACCTGAATGGTTGCAAAGATACGAATGTAACAGCTATCGGTAGCTCTTACATGAATGATTGAATAGACTAGAATGTAGCAACTATCGGTAGCTCTTACCTTAACAGTTGAATAGACTAGAATGTAACAACTATCGGTAGCTTTTACATGAATGTTTGAATAGATTAGAATGTAACAACTATCGGTAGCTCTTACCTTAACAGTTCAATAGACTAGAATGTAACAACTATCGGTAGCTTTTACATGAATGGTTGAATAGATTAGAATGTAACCACTATCGGTAGCTCTTACCTCAATGGTTGAATAGACTAGAATGTAACAACTATCTCTATCTCTTACCTGAATGGTTCAATAGACAAAAATGTAACAACTATCGGTACCTCTTACCTGAACGGTTGAATAGACAAGAATGTAACAGCTATCGGTAGCTCTTACCTGAATGTTTGAATAGACTAGAATGTAACAACTATCGGAAGCTCTTACTTGAATGGTTGAATAGACTAGAATGTAACAACTATCGGTAGCTCTTACCTGAATGGTTGAAAAGAGTAGCATGTAACAACTATCGGTAGCTTTTTCCTGAATGGTTGAATAGACTATAATGCAACAACTATCGGTAGCTCTTACGTTAATAGTTGAATAGACTAGAATGTAACAACTATCAGTAGCTCTTAATCTGAATGGTTGAATAGACTAGAATGTAACAACAATTGGTAGCTCTTACCTGAATGGTTGAATAGACAAGAATGTAACAGCTATCGGTAGCTCATACCAGAATGGTTGAATAGACAAGAATTAAACAGCTATCGGTAGCTCATACCTGAATGGTTGAATAGACAAGAATGTAACAACTATCGGTAGCTCTTAACTGATTGGTTGAAAAGACAAGAATGTAACAACTATCGATAGCTCTTACCTGAATGGATGAATAGACCAGAATGTAATAGCTATCGGTAGCTCTTACCGGATTGGTTGAAAAGACACGAATGTAACAATTATCGGTAGCCCTTACCTGAATGGTTGAATAGACTAGAATACAACAGCTATCGGAAGCTCTTACCTGAATGGTTGAATAGACAAGAATGTAGCAACTATCGCTAGATCTTACCTGAATGGTTAAATAGACTAGAATGTAACAACTATCTGTAGCTCTTACCTCAATGGTTGAATAGACAAGAATGTAACAACTATCTTTAGCTCTTACCTGAATGGCTGTAAAGACAGAATGTAACAAATATCGGTAGCTCTTACCTGAATGGTTGAATAGACAAGAATGTAACAACTATCGGTAGATCTTACCTTAATGGTTGAATAGACTAGAATGTAACAACTATCGGTAGCTCTTACCTGAATGGCTGAATAAACGAGAATGTAACAACTATCGGTAGCTCTTACCTGAATGGTTCAATAGACAAAAATGTAACAACTATGGGTAGCTCTTACCTGAATGGTTGAATACACTAGAATGTAATAACTATTGGTAGCTCTTACCTGAATGTTTGAAAAGATTAGAATGTAACAACTATCGGTTGCTCTTACCTGAATGGTTGAATAGACTAGAATGTAACAACTATCGATAGCTCATACCTGAATGTTTGAATAGACAAGAATATAACAGCTATCGGAAGCTCTTACCTGAATGGTTGAATAGACTAGAAGGTATCAACTATCTGTAGCTCTTACCTGAATGGTTGAATAGACTAGAATGTAACAACTATCGGTAGCTCTTACATGAATGGTTGAATAGACTAGAATGTAACAACTATCGGTAGCTCTTACCTGAATGGTTGAATAGACTAGAATGTAACAACCATTTGCAGCTCTTATCTGAGTGGTTGAATAGACAAGAATGTAGAACCTATCGGTAGCTTTTTCCTTAATGGTTGTATAGACTAGAATGTAACAACTATCGGTAGCTCTTACCTGAATGGTTGAATAGAGTAGAATGTAACAACTATCGTTAGCTCTTACCTGAATGTTTGAATAGACTAGAATGTAAAATCTATAGGTAGCTATTACATGAATGGTTAAATAGACTAGAATGTAAAAACTATTGGTAGCTCTTACCTGAATGGATGAATAGACTAGAATGTAACAACTATCTGTATCTCTTACCTGAATTGTTGAATAGACTAGTATGTAACAACTATCGGTAGCTCTTACCTGCATGGTTGAATAGACAATAATGTAACCATATCGGTAGCTCTTTCCTGAATAGTTGAATAGACTATAATGTAACAACAATCGGTAGGTCTTACCTGAACGGTTCAATAGACTAGAATGTTACAACTATCGGTAGCTCTTACCTGAATGGTTGAATTGACTAGAATATAGCAACTATCGGTAGCTCTTACCTGAATGTTTGAATAGACGAGAATGTAACAACTATCGGTAGCTCTTACCTTAACAGTTGAATAGACTAAAATGTAACAACAATCGGTAGCTCTTACCTGAACGGTGCAATAGACTAGAATGTTACAACTGTCGGTAGCTCTTACCTGAATGGTTGAATAGACTAGAATGTAACAAATTTCGGTAGCACTTACCTGAATGGTTGAATAGACTAGATTGTAACAACCAATGGCAGCTCTTACCTGAGTGGTTGAATAGACAAGAATGTGGAACCTATCGGTAGCTTTTTCCTTAATGGTTGAATAGACTAGAATGTAACAACTATCGGTAGCTCTTACCTGAATGTTTGAATAGACCAGAATGTAACAACTATCGGTAGCTCTTACCTGAATGTTTGAATAGACGAGAATGTAACAACTATCGTTAGCTCTTACCTGAATGGTTGAATAGACTAGAATTTAGCAAACTATCGGTACCTCTTACCTGAATGGTTGAATAGACTAGTATGTATCAACTATCGGTAGCTCTGCCCTGAATATTTGAATAGATTAGAATGTAACAACTATCTGTAGCTCTTACCTCAATGGTTGAATAGATTAGAATGTAACAACTATCGGTAGCTCTTACTTGACTGGTTGAATAGACAAGAATGTAACAACTATCGGTAGCTCTTACCTGAGTGGACGAAAAGACAAGGAATGTAACAACTATCGGTAGCTCTTACCTGATTGGTTAAATAGACTAGGATGTAAAAACTATCGGTAGCTCTTACCTGATTGGTTGAATAGACTAGAATGTAACAACTATCGGTAGCTCTTACCTGAATGGTTGAATAGACTAGAATGTAACAACTATCGGTAGCTCTTACCTGAATGGTTGAATAGACAAGAATGTATCAATCATCGGTAGCTCTTTCCTGAATGGTTGAAAAGAGTAGCATGTAACAACTATCGGTAGCTCTTTCCTGAATGGTTGAAAAGAGTAGCATGTAACAACTATCGGTAGCTCTTACCTGAATGGTTGAATAGACTAGAATGTAACAACTATCGGTAGCTCATACCTGAATGTTTGAATAGACAAGAATATAACAGCTCTCGGTAGCTCTTACCTGAATGGTTGAATAGACTAGAAGGTATCAACTATCTGTAGCTCTTACCTGAATGGTTGAATAGACTAGAATGTAACAACTATCGGTAGCTCTTACATGAATGGTTGAATAGACTAGAATGTAACAACTATCGGTAGCTCTTACCTGAATGGTTGAATAGACTAGAATGTAACAACCATTGGCAGCTCTTATCTGAGTGGTTGAATAGACAAGAATGTAGAACCTATCGGTAGCTTTTTCCTTAATGGTTGTATAGACTAGAATGTAACAACTATCGGTAGCTCTTACCTGAATGGTTGAATAGAGTAGAATGTAACAACTATCGTTAGCTCTTACCTGAATGTTTGAATAGACTAGAATGTAAAATCTATAGGTAGCTATTACATGAATGGTTAAATAGACTAGAATGTAAAAACTATTGGTAGCTCTTACCTGAATGGATGAATAGACTAGAATGTAACAACTATCTGTATCTCTTACCTGAATGGTTGAATAGACTAGTATGTAACAACTATCGGTAGCTCTTACCTGCATGGTTGAATAGACAATAATGTAACCATATCGGTAGCTCTTTCCTGAATAGTTGAATAGACTATAATGTAACAACAATCGGTAGCTCTTACCTGAACGGTTCAATAGACTAGAATGTTACAACTATCGGTAGCTCTTACCTGAATGGTTGAATTGACTAGATTATAGCAACTATCGGTAGCTCTTACCTGAATGTTTGAATAGACTAGAATGTAACAACTATCGGTAGCTCTTACCTTAACAGTTGAATAGACTAGAATGTAACAACAATCGGTAGCTCTTACCTGAACGGTGCAATAGACTAGAATGTTACAACTATCGGTAGCTCTTACCTGCATGGTTGAATAGACAATAATGTAACCATATCGGTAGCTCTTTCCTGAATAGTTGAATAGACTAGAATGTAACAACAATCGGTAGCTCTTACCTGAACGGTTCAATAGACTAGAATGTTACAACTATCGGTAGCTCTTTCCTGAATGGTTGAATTGACTAGAATGTAGCAACTATCGGTAGCTCTTACCTGAATGTTTAAATAGACTAGAATGTGACAAATTTCGGTAGCTCTTACCTAAATGGTTGAAAAGACAAGAATGTAACAACTATCGGTAGCTCTTACCTGATTGGTTGAATAGACTAGAATGTAACAACTATCGGTAGCTCTTACCTGAATGGTTGAATAGACTAGAATGTAACAACAATCGGTAGATTTTACCTGAATGGCTGAATAGACTTAAATGTATCAACTATCGGTAGCTCTTACCTGAATGGTTGAATAGACTAGAATGGAACAACTATCGGTAGCTCTTACCTGAATTGTTGAATAGACTAGAATGTAACAAATATCGGTAGCTCTTACCTGAATGTCTGAATAGACTAGAATGTAACAACAATCGGTAGCTCTTACCTGAATGGTTGAATAGACTAGAATGTAACAACTATCGGTAGCTCTTACCTGAATGGTTGAATAGACTTGTATGTAGCAACTATCGGTAGCTCTTACCTGAATGGTTGAATAGACTAGAATGTAACAACTATCGGTAGCTCTTACCTGAACGGTTGAAAAGAATGTAACTCTCATCATTCTTCAGCAATAATTAAATCATTGTAATATCAGTCTCTCAACCAAAAATTGTATCAAGACCAAAACTGAGTGACTAAAGAGTAAACGAAACATGCCATAAAAATAAAAACAAACGTCATAGATAAAGTAAGAAAATGAGCTAACCCAATTAGAAAAACTCTAGGTCAGATAGAGGCTTCGGTTTAGCTTTATATACCCTGAGATTACATTGTCGTAGGAAACTATTTTTCATCAATAATGTCTCGATCAAATGGTCTGTTCACCTCCTCTGCTGCATGTACCAATAAACTGTACCAATAAACTTGCAATCAGGTCTGTTAAAGAACAGTGTGTGTGTGTGTGTGTGTGTGTGTGTTAGAAGATTTTAAAAGAATACTGGAGTGAAAGTCCCGATATAATCCTAATAAGAATCTTTCATAATCCTGTTGCACAACTGTTATATTCCTATGCAAACATCTTTCATAATAAGTTTACAGCCTTAAGAATTATGTTTCCAACAAGTCTAGTGGTTTTGGGCCGGGATTAATCTTTTGTCTTCCTCGTACTTTCCGTGCAATGCTTTCTCTGCATGATTTTCCAAGTTTATTGAATCGACGTTCAATAGAGTTGCAGGTTCGTTACCCGCACAGACCAGTCCAGGTGGGACAATGTGTGTGTGGCCGACGAATAGCACTTAGCTTTCATGTCCTCAGAGTGATATAGCCAATAATATGTTAAAACTGCCGTGAAACCAACCAGCCAACATATATCGACGATTATGCGCCGAAGGTGTTGTGGGATCACTTGTCTTATTGCTGCCAATCGCTTTAATCTCAGGCAGTTTAATCTCTATTCTTCCAATAAATAACTTTGGTTCATTACTGATATGACCTACACAGTAGGTGAACAGCAAGGGAGGAATCAGCAACGCGAATAATCAATTCACATCTGAGAATGTCATGCTGTCTCTGTTCTAAAACAATCAATTCCAAATATTGGATTTCGTCGTAAATGATTGGAAAATAAAATTGGGGATTTAATCCAGACACAAGATTGAAAATATTTGCCACAACTAAACTGATTACGAAATAGAAAATATATTTACTTCTAGCTATGACAAAAGAGTTTTGTTTGTCTCTTTAATGAAAGATAGTACTCAAGAGTGTTGTTTCTTGAATGGAGAATGTCGCCTCTTTTATGGAGGAATGTACTCAATAGTGTTGTTTGTCTCTTTATGACATGGATAGTATTCGAGAAATGTTATTTGTCTATTGCAGGGGCAATACACAAATGTTGTTTGTCTATTGCAGGGACAGTACTCAACAGTAATGTTTCTCTCTTTAATGGAGAGACAGTACTCGAGAGTAGTCGTCTGTTTATTGCCGGACAGCACTCGAGAGTGTTCCCTTTATTGCAGGGACAGTACTCAGGAGTGTTGTTTGTCTCTTTATTTCTGGGAATGTACTCTAAGTCAAATTTTGTAAATAGTGTAATAAAATGTTCGAGTATTTAACTAGGCAACAAAGTAGAAGAATACTGAATTATTATGAATTCTAATTCAGCAATTTTCGCGTAATTTAAACAGCTATATTTAGTGCGAATGATTAATTTATTTAATTCGGGAATAATTAAAAAAGATTAAATATGATTCACACTCTTCGGCAGATCTAGGAAGAAAGATAGCAAAACTAAAAAAACTAAATAACTAAATACTACAAACTACAATAAATAATATGCGAAATTTTACAGCAGCGAAATTTTGCCCCGGTAGTTCAAGAGTGAAGAAGGAGGCTAGAGCAGGGCAAATACATTTGTAATTTAGTAGATTGAAAGCCTGATGCTGGGAAATAATTGTTTTTATCCGGTCCCAAAATTGACCGTTTATTAGATTAACGCGTTTCGCTAACACCGTTGGTACGCAGTAAGTCACTCTAAAGCCTTTATATCTTTGGGAATTACATGTACTCGCTTGCACTTTGAGAAATATGGGGAAATGGAGCAAGCAGTGTTCTTAGCAATCTTCATTTCCGTGGGAATAATGTCTTTATTATTACAGAGTATAATTAAAAACGTTTGTATACGTACCGAAAGCATACAAAATACGTATGGTCAGAAACGTCTATCTAATGATTACAAATTTAGTTGTATCGCATGGTCTTCATTCTGTTTATTGATTTGAATAAGAGAAATGTGAACAATAAGCAAAAGTGAGAACACGTGTTCTGTGTTGAGAGCAGCTGCTGTATCCGTAATGCTTAAGTTTACTTTATTCAATGTGACGAAAGTACTTGAAGATTAGATTTTGCGTTCCCCTTGTGCAGTAAATTCAGTACTATACGTTCTTATAAATATCCATTGACGAGAAACAGACACATTTCTTACACTGCTAATCGTGGGATTTTTCAAACTGCAATTTTCTGATGAGAATGACTACATCCGAGTTCGTTTCTGTATAATTGAGATAGTCTGCAGCTTACGTTTGTTTAATATTTCACCAGCAGCTAAATAGCTTCTACTGCGTTGTGTTTATTGAGTCACGTGTCTCTGAACAAGATAATGTATGGTGCAAGAGGAGAGAGCAATCGAGCGTTCATCTGATACTTTTTATGTGAATTCAGACGCCAGCAGAAGCTGCTGAAAGCAAGAGTTGAATTTTGTGGATAATACTTTTGAAATGGGATTCTTTAATATAAATATAATACACGATTATAGGGCATCATTTTCTTTTCTACCGAGGAAAGTCATATCTTTTGGATATTTATATAGTGACATGCCTGTTTCAGGAAGATTGGGTAAGATTATATGAAAATAAATGTGACAGAGACAAAAGAGAGGTCCACATTTTTTTAAAGTATTTTTTTTTAAATCGAGGAGCGACTATAGTATTAAAAGTACCGGCTTTACTGAGAGTTGTGATCTCCTCAGCAGTAAACCAGTCTCAAATGCTTTCAAAACAGCAAGAGAGTGCAGGGGGCAGCCAATCCTCTTAACAGTGTTTGAGTTTATTGATCTTAGCTGTGTATTTGGTGGACCAAGTAAATTTGCAGGCCCACTTTGCTTTTGACTCATTTGTTTGCTTCAAGAAAATTTAACAATTGTGCCAGTTTTCTTTAAGGCTCGACATAAAGGGCGAGTAAATTTGTTTCCTAAGCATACTTCCAGGAAGAAGAAGTCAAGATGGCATGCAAGCTGAAACCAAGACGGTATGAATTTCTCTCCCTTAATCGATAATTTGCATTTTGAAGACTACTATTTCTTTATATGCTGTTTTTGGTAGATTTCTTAGAATAACTGTTTATTGTTTTATTCTATGAAGATAGTATAAATGAATAGCAGCGATAAATAAGGCAACGCAATATATATATATATATATATATATATATATATATATATATATATATATATATATATATATATATATATATATATATATATCTGACAGCTGTTCAATTGTATAATATTTCTTGTTATCTTCTCTACTAGATGGCCATTTAGAGATATCGATCAGAATTTGCTTCCCAGTATATCTACATTCTCTCTGATAGATTATAGCCGTTGTGTAAAATTAACTGTATCAGTGAAAAGTACTTGTGTTTTAGTATCAACGTATTATTGGTCCCTGTTCGTTGTGCAGATATCACCTAAAATAAATAATTTGCTTAAAATGAAACTATTGGCATGAAATGCAGCGACGTGGAAGTGCTCTGCCATAATTTTATCAGATGATTGTTTCGGGATGAAACCTGAACGTTAATTAGAGAGCTTATCACATATATTCATTTTGAAATTGATCACGCGGTCTGGACTAATATAATCTCATGTTATTGTGAGCCATTCTGTTTTTATATTGGAATGCTTTGTGTTTACATTCGTTTCCCGACGAAATCTTTCATTATTTATTTCTTTATAATGGAGGCAGGAGCCGCGTGCTAGGCTTCTGGTTCGAATTTAACCATAGAATCAGCCAGGGACGGCATCCGTAATGTGTCCTTGTGCTACATGTGCAGCTGTGCCGTAAAATAACAAACAAAACATTTTCTAAACTTGTATGCTTTCTCTAAATATTCAGTGTCCTGTTATGAAACACACGAAGAGATTTTGCAATGAACATTTACATGGAATTTAAATTTATACATTTCAGCCAATGAATGCCAATAATTTTGAAACAATAGTCCCGTTTCAGTATAAAAAGTTTGTAACACCTGCACGCATTAAACTTTTTGTTACATTTGTACCTATTTTATTTTAGTCACGACGAAAACTCAGAATACGTCAGGATAATAAACACAATATTTATTCCTTGTGTGCTCTCAACGCTAAGCAAAATCAGTATGCAGGCTTTCCATGGTTCTAAGCTCTGAAAATATTTTGATGCCCCATTCCCCCACCCCCAGCAATATGCGAAACTTAAAAAAGAAAACTATTAAAAGCTATTTTAAAAAGATGGTAAAATACCAGTGTTGTCATCATTCCAAACCAAAATACTCGTATAGACAGATCGAATTGGTCATATATAATTCATACAATTTTATTATCAACAATATGATTTTTCTATTGTGTTTCTGGTACCCTAAGCACGTGCTTAATGTGTCTAATGGGTAATCTGGCACAGTGGCTATGTATATGTTAGTGTACTTGTGTGTTAGAAGAGGAAAGAATGTTTACACGATAAATCGTCGTTCTCAAAGACCAAATGAAACTGATTATCCTCAACGATCAAAGAAAGAAAATCTTGAATTCAAAGGAATACGGCACTCATTTGGCACTCAAAGGACGTTTTGCAGCATATTGGGTGTACAACAGCATGTTAAAGACTCCCATTTTGTACATTTACTGCTTGCAATTGAGACATATTGATATAGTATTGTCCGTTCGTCCGTCTTTCTGTTAGTTTGTTCAGACAAACTTACTAGAATCACTGTGGAAAAACTTCTGAACGTGGTCAAATAAAATTTGGTCAGCACATTTGTCTGCATATGTAAATTACCCAGTTAAATTCTTGGGATATTGTTGTAATTTTACTTTTGTTCTTTTTCTCTGAGCACATGTTCAACCAACACCAGACGAGCTTGACTAATACAGTTAAATATGAATATTTGTGATAAAGTATAAATGACCTCAGTAGATTTACGGACCATTAGAGACATTATTTTCGAATTTTATTCACTCACTTTGGAACTGTTTAGACTTTTATTTTTTGACTTAACATTTGTGAGCACGATCAACCAATACAAAAATCTGTTAAATTTGGTATGGATGTTTGTATGCATATGTTAATTGTCTGATTAGATTTTCATGTTATTTTAGCAATTCTTAAACGTTTCCTAATTTGTTTATGTCTCTGGACTTCGTACTATTTGGCCAGCAATAGACTTATACATGCAATGCCAGACTATCATTTAAGCACACTAAACACGTAATTAGAGCACCAGCCCAACAGGGGCAGAAAACAAATTCAAATTAATTGTTGATGATAAAAATGATGAATTTTGATCTAGATGTTCGAGTATTTTGATTTAGAATAGTGGCAATACTAATATTTTCCCACCTTTTTAGCTTTTAGTTTTCTTTCTTTTTTAAGTTTCACAATTTATACAGGGGGGACACCATATATTTTCATCGCTTAGGTCTCTGAAAGCCCTCTATGCATACGTGTTATGCAAAAGCAACAGAGATAGTTTCAAGATTGTTTACAATCAATATACGGCATTTTTTAATGTTCTATAAATCTGTAACGTACGATGCGATTAATTGCAACTAAAAATAAAATTTGAACTGATTAAATTTTAAATATTGTCGTTTTGTAAATGGTTGTTTGGAAAAAGAAAAAACTCTCTCCAAACGCAATATGACTGCGGGAAACGATACTTAATGAGTTTTTGTCTCTGTCAAAATAAACCAGTGATTTTATTCCTGTCGTGATTCCGAAAACTAAAGGTTTCCATGGAAACATTAGAAATAGCAATTTATCCAGCTGAATTGAATGTACCTAACGATTTTCACCTACTGTTCAGAGTAACAATGTAAAGGCAAATTAGACTGACGCTGGTCTTTTCTGTTGGTTTTTTTTGGGGGGGGTAAGAAAGCATCGGTGTCCAATTAGTGCTTTGATCTGATGTAGATATGTTGTTTACGGTACACGTAGGTCTTTAAATACACCGCTCCAGTGGTTAGAGCATCCGCCACAGATGCGGTAGGTCATGGGTTCGAACTCCGGCCAAGTCATACAAAAAAACTTATAAAAATTGGTAATAACAGCTGCCTCCATATGGCGCTCAGTATTAAGATATTAGTGTTGGGACTGGTCGGCCTGATGTCAGGATAATGTGACTGGGTGGGACATCATGCTACATGTCTGCGGCATGATGTTCCAGTGCTAGAGATCACTTTAAACTGCACATCACACCCAAATAATACTGTATAATTGTCCATCAAAGAAACAACGTAGTATTGTTATTTAGCTTACTACTATATTCAGTCAGTATCATTATCATCGTCATTATCATCAGCATTGTTGGCATCATTATCTGGCTGGTTTTAAAAATTTGGAAATAACCTGATACAGTGAATAACAAGTGAAGCTTAACACCTGTCAGTATTAATTTAGCTACATCTAAAGGACAATTATCCTACTTATATGTAACCTCGAGACTAACCAATATAGATCTTTTCTTATTACACATTATTTCTTATTACATGTCGGATACGCTACCTATCCCTTAATGAATACCGATCCGTTTTAGGTTAGGCATTTTGGCGCTGTTTTTGCGTATCTTGGTATATTGGAATATTGTTGAATATTTCTTAAGCTTTAATTGTACGAATTTAATTGTACGATTTTAAGTGGCCAAAGAAAACACTGATGAGAGAGAGAGAGAGAGAGAGAGAGAGAGAGAGAGAGAGAGAGAGAGAGAGAGAGAGAGAGAGAGACGTCCTCTGTAGACTCGAAACGCATTGCGCACGTAATTTAACATAGAATGAACATGCAATTATTTAACTAAAGATATCGCTAGTTCTAACAGGTATACCACTCACAGTTCATGAGTAAATTAAAGTTGTTTATGAACTTCCTCGGATGTCAGAAGACATTTTGGCGTCTTCATTTACGGTTCAGCTTTTGTACTAGTGCAGTGATTACATGGCCGGTATTTCTCAGAGAGCTCGGTGGCTTATCAGTTAACGTCTCCGACTTACAATCACGGAGATGAAGGTTCAAATTAGACTTGGTCGGCTTCCATTGTGTATTTTAGGACATATTATTTTATTCCCGCCTCCAATTGCTTAAATAATCATCTAAATGCTGATGTGTCGTTAGTCACTAATGAATTTATAAATCAGTCTGTCGTGCCTTTATTTCCAAACCTTGACAGCTCTCTTAAATGGTTAAGTTCATTCCTTAACTTAGCTAACTGCTTAACATTTTTTGTAAAAAAAATTGTATTTGATTTACCAATGTATCATTGGATACATATATGTACAAAAATGAAAGAAGTTTGTTAGGTTCTCCTTTTCCAATCTTTTTTTTTTCATTGACCTGTTTACAAATAGTATATAGCCCCAATAAAATAGCGAAGTTAAACAGCCACAGAAAGAGTACCATTCTTTGAAGGCTCACGTTCACCAGACAATTAAAAATTGTTCGCCAGATCTGTCAAGTCAATAAATAACTTCAAGGAAAAGGCTGAGGATCTTTTCTATGGGTTTGCCAGACTGTGTTTGTCACAAGAGAGACTTGGCACCAGTCCCATGTATGCATGCAATTAAGCATTTTGGGCGTCAACTCTTAGTCAACTGCACACTTCACACAATAAATCATTTTCCCTCATTTTTATTCACTTGAACATTTGCACTTTGCAGCTACGAAACAATAGCTAGCTAAGATCGTATTGTAGAGAGTCAGGCGAGTGTTGACAACATGCTGTGCTATACTATATATATATATATATATATATATATATATATATATATATATATATATATATATATATATATATATATATATAGCTTCATGTCAACATTATAGGTAAGATAGGGTGGGATGGGGTGGGGTGAAATTACATTAATCAACACTTCGATTGGTAGCTGAGAATAAAACTAAACTTGCATCAGTCTACTTTATGATGTATACTAGTATTTCTTTTTTACATTTGTATCGTGTAGCTATACTAATTATAATGTTTATTCAACATCCTAGTCCGATATATCGAAGAGAGATTGTTAAAAAGAAGTACTACAGTAAATATTTTGGAGAAAAGTAAAGTAATGAAAATTGATATTAGTGCAAATCTATACAATGTGCAACTAAACTAGTCAAAAAAAATATTCTGCGAGTTAAATGAGCCAACGTAATTATTCAGATATCTGTCTGTTACCCTTAAAGATGTTTTACTACATATCGATGTATGTAAATGTGAAAGGCAATTTCACCGTGGGACTTGAAAAGATTGGTATCAGCTTGCGAAGGAAATTAAACCGTATGCAATCGGATGCCCTGTTCTTGTCGCTTGATTTCTATCTGCCCGTCCAATCTTCCGTTTCTCAAAATATGTTTTGATTGATTGGGCAAACAATGAGCCACTATAGGTAAAAAAATAATTAAACACTTTTAGTAATGCGAATAAAAATTAACTTACAAATTCTGTGTGTGTGTGTGTGTGTGTGTGTGTGTGTGTGTGAGAGAGAGAGAGAGAGAGAGAGAGAGAGAGAGAGAGAGAGAGAGAGAGAGCAATCATCTGCGCAGTAGCTATTGATAATGTTTTCCTATCATCAAGATTTATATGGTGTAGAACCGGTTATACTGGCTAAGGATTATCCTGAAGAAAATAAAGATAACAAATTACATAGTCACAGGGTGTCAGGGTAATTAACCGTTCATCCGTTGCTATACCGTATGAATTTATGCCACTTATATTCGGTTTACTAGGACTTTATCCAGTCTTCTAAACTCAATAATTTCCAATTCTGAAAAATAAAGTTTCAAAAATCTGTTAAATAAATTCGTTCTTTTAATGTCTCCAAAAAGAAAACAGGCACTTTTAAGATAATTCTAGTCGGTGACATATGGATAAAGACCGAGTCAATTACCTTCTCAGCTGTGATATTATCAACCTCTGATTGGTTAGTCATATCGATCACTTCGGTTGGATGAGATTTGAGCTTGGCAAATGTTTTAAAATGTCTCAAACCTAGACTGTCACTTTCTGGCCTTATGGTGAAATCGGAGTCTAAATCGCATCTCAGGTAACGTGTTTTCCACACCTATTTATGTGACGCATACGCTGGACGGTATATTTTTTCTCTATATATTTTTTTTCAACAATATACTAATTCCCATGAAAGATTGACAGAGAACGTAAGAAATATTTACAAATATTTATAGTACTCGTTCAGCCGATTAAAAAAATATATATGCTCCAGTTTTGTTTTCAGTATTATATGAAAGCGGAATATTTTGTTTCTATTCGTGTCTATACAGGTTTATTGATCGGTCTATTGATCGTTGTGACAAATAGAAAATATTATATCATTATTATACTTTTGAAAATGAAACCTGAATTAGAAGATACCTAGAATTTGTTTTATTGTCATACCTTAATAAAGATCTCATGTGTAGGGATTGTGGTTTTTTTTTTCTTTCCTTTTTTTTATTATTCACAACACAACCAGAAGTAGAGCACGATAATGTTGCCCTTCACTAAATGTGGGTGGTTTCCTTTAAAACTTTGCGAAACACCGCAACTCAGGAGTTCCACGGCACTCTTTATATTGAGTGTTTCATGTTTATATTTTATCGAATTGGGAGGAAAAATCTATGTTGCAAAGTGCATTGGGCTTAGCAAATTATTTTTCTGGTTCGAACTGAACGATTACATCAGCTTTAGAAACAATAATTTAACAGTTTTCCTCCCCTTAAGACTTGAACTAAAGTCTCGTTTAACTAGACCTTCATCATGTAAGGGCGTGGTGTAAGTCTTTTGAAACGAATTTATAACTCAGAACGAAGCTTATCATCGTCTGGTTGACACGTTAGCGTTCTTGATCATTTATAAGGTATAGAACATAATAAGCACGTTTACGCTTATGCATTGATAGTACTGTTAAAATTCGTGGTATATATGATGAGTATCACACATTATGTAACAATCTATTGCATACCATACTGTCACTTAGTATAGATCTCTCATACTTCCACGAGAGTCTCGTTGAACAACTACCTTAACTATTGTTTTAACATATAATACTGCATCAAAATTAAATAAGGAACAAATGACACTATAATGACAAAATAAATGCTAAAGTTCGCCTGCCCTTGTGAGAGAAGATGGGAATTATACTGCGACAACGCTGAGAGTGCGAAGAGTTTTCTAAATCACATGCACACTAATGTATATAAGTTTTCGTTAACCGCCAATCCATACATGTCATAATTGTTGTCCATTTTTGTGTCCTGCAATTTTGTGAACATAAAATTTGATTCTTATGAAAAACAAATTTTACAACAGTATTACTTACTAAAATTGTAACTTTTTGTTCACCTGCACTCATTTGTAAAACAGTGAAATGCAGGACAAAATAGTAGTAGCTTGATCAATATGAATATTGCACACTGAGGTTGGATAGTGTGTGCCAGCTGATCACCTATTTGGAGCTATGCCATAAAGCAAATGACAGCTGATCACCTATTTGGAGCTATGCCATGAAGTAAATGCCAGCTGATCGCCTATTTTAGGGCCATTACAGGAAGTGCATCCAAGACGATCACATATGTTAGGGCCATTACAGGAAGTGCATCCAAGCTGATCACCTATGTTAGAGCCATTCCATGAATTGTATGCCAGCCGATCACCTATTTTAGGGCCATTACAGGAAGTGCATCCAAGTCGATCACCTATTTTAGGGCCATTACAGGAAGTGCATCCAAGTCGATCACCTATTTTAGGGTCATTACAGGAAGTGCATCCAAGTCGATCACCTATTTTAGGGTCATTACAGGAAGTGTATGCCAGCTGATTAATTTTGTAAGGCCATTATATGAAGTGTCTTCCTGCTGGTCACCTTTTTATTGCCATTCTATGAATTTTATGCCAGCTGATCGCCTTTTTTGGACATTCTATGAAGTGGATGACAGCTGGTCAGCAATTTTAGGGCCATTACATGAAGTGCATCCAAGCTGATCACCTATGTGAGGGTCATTATAGGAAGTGTATGCCAGCTGATGTCCTATATAAGAGCTATTCACGAAGCGTATGCCAGCTGATTACTTTTGTTGGGCCATTCTATGAAGTGTCTTCCAGCTGTTCACCTTTCAATGGCCATTCTATGAATTGTAGGCCTGCTGATCGTCTATGTTTGGGCCATTCCAGGAAGTGCATCTAAGATGATCACATATATTAGGGCCATTCCAGGAAGTGCATCTAAGCTGATCACCTATGTTAGGACCATTCCAGAAAGTGTATGTCAGCTGATCCCTTATGTTATGACCATTCTATGAAGTAGTGTATGCCAGCTGATTACCCATTTTATTGCTATTTTATCAAGTGAATGCCAGTTGATTACTTTTAAAATTTTTACGACTTACCGAAGACAGTCTAATAATCTCTTCGAGCTAATTTAAACTAAAACAGAATTCATTCAGAAAAGTGTGGTTATGTGTGTTTTTGCAAAGTGTAAAATTGCCGATGCTTATTGTAGCAATTCTTTTGTCAGATCGTCATTTTCGATGGCGTGTAGTTTTGTACGTTCTGAAGCTCTTTAATTTCAGATGTTAGTAAATCTTGCTTGTAGTTCGCAATCCAATGAAACCTAAATAGAAGCAATAGGTTTAAATAAATATTTTTAAAAAGACCACAACTTGCGAAGTTTAATATTACGAATGAAAAAAAAAAAACAATAGTTCCATCATTCGTAACTTTGTGGTCAATCCTCGTTTGGTGAATAACCAAAATGAACAAATGGGAATTATCGATCGACATTCTATAGGACTGACCTCAATGTTGCGAATGCTTAGCACTAAGCAAGTGGTAGTCATGGTTCTTGTATGAAAACTAGCAGCCGGTTATCACACTTAAAAAGAATTTTTAAAATGTTAAAAAAAAAACAATATATATATATATATATATATATATATATATATATATATATATATATATATATATATATATATATATATATATATATAGCTATATTATGTTATTAAATATTATTATATGGCGACAGGACAATTATTTTCTTGTTAGGCAACATATGATTTAATTTAAATCTATATTACATTATTTTCTTCGAATTTATCTTGGAATAATTGTCATGTGTGTTTCCTTGAAGTTGATCAAATAATAATAATAATAATAATAATAATAATAATAATAATAATAATAATAATAATAATAATAATAATAATAATTTTATGTCTGTGCTTTCCGAGCAATAAAAAATTATTTCAGTTACTGAAAAGCTGATTTGTTCCTTACACACTGGTGATTCCTTTGTTATGGGTATCTGGAGAGAGATATAGGGCATCGTTGATGATTAGGTCGTTGAAAATAAAAACACAAGGCTGATGCCTGAAATTTAATATTAAAAATGCTACCTATGTATTATCACATTGTAATATAAACATTTGAACATGATAAACTTAATATCCACTTCGGTTAAATAACTGATTTTAATCTCTATAACATTGTTTTCTTGGTATTCATCTAGGAATAATTGATATATGTGTGTTACCTTGAACCTGACCACAATACAAATTAATTGCTATCCGATCCTTAAAAATTTCTTTTTAGTTGCTAAAACGATATTCAGCGATTCCTTTGTTACAAATACGTGGGGAGCGACATATGACTATGACGGTGGTTAGGTCATTAAAAATAAAAACCTAAAGCTGATGTTTGAACTTCGTTTTTCAAACAAAGTTGACAACTGATATTTCGATGCAGTAAATATTATTTACCTCCCACGCAAAAGCTGTTTGCTCATTGATTTATATTTTAAGGAAAATAATTAAGTCAAAACCTATATCGTGCATAATTCAATCTATCAAAATGGCGACAAACTCTCAGCTGAATAAGGAGATTAAATCTGGACGATGTTTTCAAACAGTTGGCGCGATCGATTCCAGAAATGATTCATCATTTACACAGACTTGCTTTTTGTGTCGCGAAAACTCCCGTCATTACAAATGTCACATAATCAGACTACAGTTTTTGTTCCAAAGAAAGTCAATTACTGAATTATTCGTGCTTGTGGAAAGGGATAATGTAGAAATAATTTTGTAGCAACGTGCTGATAGTCCCAGTCCTCAAAATCACTGGAAGAGAGTAACAATCTAAGGACAAGTAGGAACTAAACTATCGCCATATGACTGTCGATGATCAACAGAGATAATTCGAGCTTGTACGGCCTATATGATTTGGCAATTCCAAAACTATGCAATGTGTGTGCGTGCGTGCGTCAGTGCCGTCCTATAGACTGGGCAGTTGCCCACTGCCTCAAGCTTCGCAAGGGAATCATGCCGTCCATATTGTTAATTAATAGTAGGGCCTTTAATGTTGTTAAGACGGCACTGGTGTGTGTGTGTGTGTGTGTGTGTGTGTGTGTGTGTGTGTGTGCGTGCGTGCACGCGTCTGTGCAAACAACATCATCATTACCATATTAGAAATAGTATTAATAGTAGCACGGGCATATATTGTTTTGTTCCTTGTAATACTAGTAGAAATTGTAGTAGTTGTTGTGGTAGTTATTTTAAAGGCATGTATTTTTACTGTTTATTATAACAGTAGTAGTAGTGACATATTGTTATTGTTTTTGTTCCTAGTAATAGTAGTAGTAGTGACATATTGTTATTGTTGTTGTTGTTCCTAGTAATAGTAGTAGTAGTGACATATTGTTATTGTTGTTGGTTGTTCCTAGTAATAGTAGTAGTAGAAGAATCTGTTCAAAAGACTGATCTCCAATTACGATGAAACTTGAAGGAGCAGAAGCAATATTAGCACGATAAAAAATGTTTAGCGATGGCGGCAATGCCGAGCAATTTGACGGCAAAACTTTTAAAATCTGTGCATGGGATACTACCAGTGAATGATGATTTACACGGTGATCTCTATCAGCTTTCACTGAAGGGTTGCCTGCCTACTCTTGCCTTTATAAAACATTGATATGTTAATTTCATACCCGTACAAAGGTAATATTTTCCGTATTTATAAAGATTCTATTTCACGTGAAATACTGCGTTTGAACAAAAAGTGGAATAATAATAATAATAATAATAATAATAATAATAATAATAATAATAATAATAATAATAATAATAATAAGCCACAGATGTATGACGTTCGTTTTGTGAAATTTTAAAAGCTGAAAGAGAAAATTTTTTCACACAAAGACGGGTACACTTTACGACAAACAATCAAAGCGACGCTTGTTATCGAATTCCCAGTAAACTCTCACGCATACAAAATCATACAGAAGAGCGCTGTAGTCATTTAGCTTAAGGTCAATTTGTCTAATTATTGTATTTATAAATATCAGTTGTCTGAATGCCGATCTTGTCAATGTGTCAAGTTTTTTCGACACATGCATTTGAAAATGTATTAATACCTATAAGCATCTTCATCCAGCTTCATTTTGTTTTCAGTTTCTGTCGTATAAAAGCAAACATGTAGATAATACAGAGATCTAAAGGCGCAAAGAGGAATGTGTATAAAACACCGAATGGCTCTACAATACGCTATTAGCAAGACTACATTTCATGGAATGGCCCACTCATAGGTAATCAACTGGCATACACTTCATAGAATGGCCATAAAATTGGTTATCAGAAGCATGCACTTCACGGATGGTTTTAAAGTAGGTGACCAACTGGCATACACATGAACATATGTGATCAACTGGCATTCACTTGATAAAATAGCAATAAAATGGGTAATCAGCTGGCATACACTACTTCCTGGATTGGCCCTAATATAGGTGATCATCTTAGATGCACTTCCTGGAATGGCCCAAACATAGGCGATCAGCAGGCATACAATTCATAGCTCTTATATAGGCAATCAGCTGGCATACACTTCCTATAATGACCCTAACATAGGTGATCAGCTTGGATGCACTTTCTGTAATGGCCCTAACATAGCTGATCAGCTGTCATCCACTTCATAGAATGGTCAAAAAAGGCGATCAGCTGGCATAAAATTCATAGAATGTCCATACAAAGGTGAACAGCTGGAAGACACTTCATATAATGGCCTTACAAAAGTAATCAGCTGGCATACACTTCCTGTAATGACCCTCAAATAGGTGATCATCTTGGATGCACTTCCTATAATGGCCCTAAAATAGGTGATCGGCATGGATGCACTTCCTGTAATGACCCTAAAATAGGTGATCGACTTGGATGCACTTCCTGTAATGGCCCTAAAATAGGTGATCGGCTTGGATGCACTTCCTGTAATGACCCTAAAATAGGTGATCGACTTGGATGCACTTCCTGTAATAGCCCTAAAAAAGGTGATCAGCTGGCATACAATTCATGGAATGGCTCTAACATAGGTGATCAGCTTGGATGCACTTCCTGTAATGGCCCTAACATAGGTGATCGGCTTGGATGCACTTCCTGTAATGGCCCTAAAATAGGCGATCAGCTGGCATTTGCTTTATGGCATAGCTCCAAATAGGTGATCAGCTGGCATTTACTTTACTGGCATTTACTTCATGGCATAGCTCCAAATAGGTGATCAGCTGGCATTTGCTTTATGGCATAGCTCCAAATAGGTGATCAGCTGACATTTGCTTTATGGCATAGCTCCAAATAGATGATCAGCTGGCACACACTATCCAACCTCAGTGTGCAATATTCCTATTGATCAAGCTACTACAAAGTACGCTCGTGATGCTTCTGCGCTGTTATATGTTTGTTTACATTATATGTGCAAGCATAGCCCATTGCTTAACTTAGATTCGTCTGTGTTATTAAACAGTCTACCGTCGTATGTGGAAGGTCGCGGGTTCGAACCCCGGCTGAGTCATACCAATGAATTACAGCTGCCTCACTAGGCGCTAAGCATTGTGTGAGATCATGCTACATGTACCAGTGCTAGACATCGCCATAAACTGCCACGCTGCAGAAATCGCAGCGATATGACTGAACATTGTTAAAGCTGCATTAAAAATTCAAATCACACACCCACCACACAACCAGACACATATCACATTGTTTTAACAAACCGCTTGTATCTTTATCAGAAATCAATGAAGCACCCTGACAAATCTCTCACTGGACACGGAAGCGTTTGCTTGATCAAGACTACGTTGGTACATGTTCAAGGCAGTGCTCTATGCATTACAACTAGACATTTTGTTTGAGTGAAATATTTTCAGAAAATACAAACTTGAAGGCAATAAACATAGGGTTATGTTCACTTTTAATTTAACTGTGCCTTTATTAAGCTTGCTGAAAGTTAGGTATGGGATGATTTTCAACTCGTGTGGAAGTAAACTGTCTATGTTATGGTCACTGAAACTATCGCTTGAAAACTTACAAAGCCTGCTCTGTACGTAATGAAAATTAAAATAATCAGTTTCTATTTTAGTTTCCGAACAAGACTTTTTTATTAGTAAATAGCCGGATTAGTAAGTAAATAACTTGTCATGTTCGGCATCACTTGGTTCATCAGCGTAGCCATTGCAAACAAATCCATTGTTTGACGCGTAAAGTTTATAACGGCCGCCGACGGCGATAATGATAATATGGCAGTTTCAAGTCATTTTCTTAATTGAAATATAAATTCGTTTAGGCGTAGAGATTATACGAAGCGTACGTATAATAAAAAAAAAATGCAGCAAGGTCTTCATCTGCATAGATTTATTTTTGTTCACATCCATTGTTGGTAAAACAATGAACTCTTTTCCAGGAGTAACGGATCGATTTGACATCCTCCAAGCCCAGCCCGGGTCGTCTGCCTAGGCATGTTTTGGGGAAATGCATTTAGTTTCCGTTTTCTAGGAATGCTAAAGCCAGTACCTGCCACCATTACACAGCCCCAGATAAAAAGTCGAAATACATCACAGCTCATGCGCGTAAGAAGAATGTTTCGTTTGAAAGACTACATATGAATGTTACAATATTTTATGTACATTCTATTGCTAAGCACTTATCATGAGAGAAGAAAAAAAACATTTTTTGGAGAGTGGGGGTGGGATAGAAATCTCTTACTGGAGGCAACTCGTATTTTACATTGGCATTAAAATAGGTGCTCCAACAATCTGCAGCTGCGTTCCATTCTCGATGATCCTACATTTCACACAATTTAAATTGGGATACTGCGGTACAAAGAACATCAGTTTCAAACAGAAAATATCTTTAAATGTTTAAATATGCGTTAGCCGTTTCCGTGCCAAAAGTGTCGCGGTCATTCAATGGTTGAGCCTTTAAGGCGTTGGACACGTGATCAGACGATGCGCGTTAAATTAGTATCGTGAGATCAAACCAGGCCAATAAACTACGGTGTTATGCCCTAGAGCAAGATACTGTACTCAATTAGACTCAACCTGATGTAACCTTTAGTGTGTTGACGTTCCTTTACAAACCAATTAAACCAAACACAGCCCTTCTTTCTAAGAAACTAAAAGGTTCAACTTAAATAGGTGGGACACAGAGTTGACAAAACTTTTGCAGCAGGTGCAAATTTTTACGCGGTCAATACCAATGTATCGCTCTACGCATCAATGCCTTAAAAACTATCCCTGATCGTTCCAATATGCATTTTTATACGCCCACGTTTCGCATCTGCCCGCTTTTAGTATTTGTGTAGGCTGAAGTAAAAACGTAATTATACTTTCCAGCAAAATTGTGTTGTTTTTTTTTCATTTTGTTGTTATTTCACATTTTTGGAAAAAGAAAGGTCGAGTATGTTTCTTGACAAAGAGAGAGAGAGAGAGAGAGAGAGAGAGAGAGAGAGAGAGAGAGAGAGAGAGAGAGAGAGAGAGAGAGGCAAAGTTAACAGAAATTTAAATTAGTTTTTGAAAGTGTGTTGCTAATATTTCAAGAATAGGATTGAATGACTCAGTTATTCCCAGTATAGATAAGTTGTACCATAATTATATCATATTGACTCAGTTATTACCAGTATTGATAAGTTGTACCATATTTACATCATATTAACTCATTTCATCCGATGATGTGCGAACGTAGCCTGAAGTATATATGTAATACGCCACAGAAAATAACTGAGCTTCAAATCTTAATCCAATCCTTTTGATGTACACGTTGACTTCAAGCAAAATTGTACCATATTTACATCATATTGACTCAGGTATTACCAGTATTGATAAGTTGTACCATATTTATATAATATTGACTCAGTTATTACCAATATTGATAAGTTGTACCATATTTACATCATATTGACTCAGTTTTTACCAGTATTGATAAGTTGTACCATATTTACATCATATTGACTCAGTTATTACCAGTATTATTAAGTTGTACCATTTTTACATCATATTGACTCAGTTATTACCTGTATAGATTAGTTGTACCATATTTACATCATATTGACTCAGTTATTATCAGTATTGATAAGTTGTACCATATTTATATCATATTGACTCATTTCATCCGATGATGTGCGAACGTAGCCTGAAGTATATAGGTAATACACCACAGAAAATAACTGAGCTTCAAATCCTAATCCAATTATTTGGCTGTACACGTTGACTTCAAGCAAAATTATACCATATTTACATCATATTGACTCAGGTATTACCAGTATTGATAAGTTGTACCATATTTACATCATATTGACTCAGTTATTGCCAGTAATGATAAGTTGTACCATATTTACATCATATTGACTCAGTTATTACCAGTATTGGTAAGTTGTACAATATTTACACCATATTGACTCATTTCATCCAATAAAGTGCGAACGTAGCCTGAGGTATATAGGTAATACGCCACAGAAAATAACTGAGCTTCAAATCCTAATCCAATCATTTGGCTGTACTCATTGACTTCAATTACAATTATACCATATTTACATCATATTGACTCAGTTATTACCAGTATAGATACGTTGTACCATATTTACATCATATTGACTCAGTTAATATCAGTATTGATAAGTTGTACCATCTTTATATCATATTGACTCATTTCATCCGATGATGTGCGAACGTAGCCTCGCGTATATAGGTAATACGCCACAGAAAATAACTGAGCTTCAAATCTTAATCCAATCATTTGGCTGTACTCGTTGACTTCAAGCAAAATTCCTAAATTTGTACTGACACTTTATTATTCGAGGATAGAGTGCACATTTTATGACGGAGGAATCTAATATCCGAGAGACCACTCAGTAGAGCGTCGGACTAATTATCCATGGTTTGAGGGTTCGATACCTGCTCAGGCCAATACGGGTGGGTTCTCTGGGAATGATATACCCAAATATGTATTGAACTTGCTGTTAAATATCAACATTATCAATTCCATGGATCCTTGACGTTTTGTGCAGTAATCGTGATTTGATAGAAATGGCTGAAATGCGGTGTAATTCGTTTCATATAATTGTAGCGTAACACAGGGATTGTGACAAAGTATTTTTTCTTAGAATGGGTGCACATATATCTAAAATGCATAAGTTTTAGTTCTCTCTCTCTCTCTCTCTCTCTCTCTCTCTCTCTCTCTCTCTCTCTCTCTTGTATATAAAAGCTAAGCTGTTCAGCTTACTGAATCTGTTAGAGACAACTGTACTTTTACTGATCATTTAGCAACAACGTTTGGGCCTTTCGTAAATTCCGGCAATTTTCATCAAAATTGATTTATTATCTTGAAAAGCAAAAGAGTCACAGACGGGTTTGTTCAATGAAGTATTCAATTGTCTGGTCAGGTCAGATGACTCATGAACTGCGCTATTTCAATGCAAACAAGGACATAAAAAAGTATATTATTTATAAATGCAATTTCCCTTGAAGTCTTAAAGAATGAAATTAGTCCTAAACCGAGATAGTGTATAAATATTAAAATTTTTCCTGAAGGCACAATTTTGTTTGTTTGCTTTTTTATGCTCAATGTCACGAATGTAGATCCTATTGTGTATGCAACAAAAGTTATAAAACATGAAATTTTACATACAGGGTGATTACAATGATTTTCGTTTGACATAACAATTTTAATTTCAAAAAATTAAACTTAGATATGATATTTAGTTTACTTAAAAATATACATCCCCACTAACAGTTTAATTCCGGTGCGATAAATAGGATACATCGGTATAACTTTAAACGTTTAATACCTTTTGAATTAAAAAAAATAATACTTACAATAATTAATTTATCTTTCTGTGATAGTTCTTTCTATGTAGAGTTTTGCGCCATTTCTGAAAACAATCCAATTAAATATGTAAAGAAATGTACCACATGAATCATTTCTGTGTATTTGCACAGTGTAAAGTTCTTTCGTATCTTGGAATGTTTGACCATCGATCAGTTTCAATTAGCAAACTGTAATTGAATTTTCTTGTTGTTTAGCAAATTGTGTAAACGCTTCCTGGTAGTGAAATTAAATACTTTTCAAATTATTCAAAAATTCCATTGATGTTTCCATTTATGGATAAAGTTTGATTTACGTTCCATATCGGATTACGTATGTCAGTTAATCGCTGGTTCATCCTGTTGCTAAGCCGTTGTTTATTCGATAAAGATTGCAAGTACCAAATGTATCCAAATCCAAATCCTTCGAAAACAGATTTTTCTTAGAGCATCGATAAGTATTCCCATGTGCTTTGAGGTCGTTAACTATAATACTATACATAAAATTTTCGTGTGTTTTTCTGTTTTCCCTCAATTAAAATGCATTAATATTTTCTCCATACGGCATTTTTAAAGGATTATTCTTTTTATAATGTAAGATTCCTATTAGAATATCTGTACGAATTCTCTCAATGACATCACAATTTTAGTCTATGTAGTAAAATATAAACTATCAAAGAGTTTTACCTGGCAGTCAATAGGTAGGTCTTGATTCCATATATGCAATAAAAGCTAAATTTCTTGATCAAAGATTGTAAATATTCAGAGATCTCTGCGATGGGAGTTGTATCAAAAGAATAAATTAGTATTACAAATAATTTTGAAATTTTGAAATACTTTCACCGTCACATAATTTTAGTTTTTGACCGATCTGCATTATTTCGAATTTGTCAAGGTCATTCAGATAGATATCAAACAATAGTTGCTATAGATTTTCGTCCCGACGAATAATTTTCTGGTTAGAGGAAAAGAGTGAAATATGCCATTGACACACACACAAACACACACACACACACACACACACACACACACACACACACACACACATATATATATATATATATATATATATATATATATATATATATATATATATATATATATATATATATATATATATATATATATACAATTTAGTAATTTGAACATATAATATTAATAACATTAAATAATTTCCCTAAATCGCAGCTTTTGAAAAACGTTAGCCATCATCGTGTTCTCCATATATTTCCTATATTCTGTGAGGTTATTTATTCTAATCATATGGTGATTGGAAGATCAATATCAAGCATGAGATTTGTTTAACAAAATGAAATATCAATATTTTTGAATGTTTATATGCGTTAGCCATTTCCGTGCCAAAATATAATATTATACATTCAATCTGTAAAAATCATTTAATCTTTTGCTGATGATTTAGATAAAAAAAGCTTTCCTAGGCAGCTAAGTAATGTTTTATGTCTATAATTACTTGGTTGCTTACGACCGCCTTTCTTTGTATATTGGTTTTACACCCACAGTAGTCCATGCGTATGGCATTATATCTTTTGTTCAGTTTTAAATTAAAATAGGAAACAGAATTCAATAAATTCAACACTTATAAAGTAATTATTACATATTCCGTTTTATCCTGAATGTTTTCGTATTGTTTAAATTTGACAGCATTTTCCGATTTTAAATTGATATATGGAATATCCAAAGTAAATCGGCTAATTTAACCACATCAGTTCTCTCTCTCTCTCTCTCTCTCTCTCTCTCTCTCTCTCTCTCTCTCTCTCTCTCTCTCTCTCTCTCTCTCTCTCTCTCTCTCTCTCTCTCTCTCTCTCTCTCTCTCTCTCTCTCTCGTGCGTCTGGTTTTGAGCATGAGAGGTTTGTTATAACCTCATGGCTGGGATTCGAGCCTGTGACTTCCCTCCCTAAACCGATCGAGAAATGAAGATATATCTTGTCCGTGTCCCCGACAAAATGAAAACGATAAATCTGCAAATACATTTGTTTATCATTTTATATACTTTTATAAACGCTCACTTCTCTTGTTAATAAACTTTTATAAAGTTGCAACGTTTACTTTGTGGAGTTGAAAAAGAAATTTGTATGCAATAGATATCTGTACAATTGTTACAATTGCGTTGAAAGAGAAATTTGTATGTAATAGATATCTGTACAATTGTTACAATTGCGTTGAAAGAGAAATTTGTATGTAATAGATATCTGTACAATTGTTACAATTGCGTTGAAAGAGAAATTTGTATGTAATAGATATCTGTACAATTGTTACACTTGCGTTGAAAGAGAAATTTGTATGTAATAGATATATTTACAATTGTTAGAGTGTGACTTCTGTAAACATATCGTATAGTTAAATGTACTGCAAATGGGTTCGCAAACCTTGAAATGCATGATTCATTTTAGACGATAAGCTATATATATAGAGTCTAAACCAGAGTGCATTCAGGTTTGGAATCTCGTAATATCTGGACGTTTAAATCATGTTAACACTTTCTCACATTTCGTTGAAAATGATATATAGACGCATTTCTTCATAGCCAGGCTCAAAATTTATGTTTTATGTCTTGCCAAAACGATAATAACGTGTACAGTTTCTTCGCAGAAGAAAACTTAAGTGCCCAGTGATAAAGAATATTGTATATACTCGCTTACAAGACGAATCAGACTGCAAACTGCACTGCCCCAGATCTGCCGGCGCATCATGTGCCGGAAGATCGGGGTCTTTGCAGTTTGTTAGGACTGATCAGTATAACAAACTATATAGACTCTGGTATGCAGCCTCATTATGCGACGGCAGATCATAATCTTTCTTCTTTGCAGTTTTATTCGTCTTATAAGCGAGTTTAGATGGTATGCTAGAGGAGCTTATAATCTCCGACGTTTGCTAGTTCGTGTGCTTTTCTCCTTATTCTTGTTTTTCAAGCCTGTATAATACTTTAGAAATGGCTGATAATTCAAATTTTGTTGTGATTTTGTGTATGTATTTGTAAGCTTGTATATTCTACACAAACACGTACGTACATACATACATACATACATACATACATACATACATACATACATACATACATACATACATACATACATACATACATACATACATACATACATACATACATACATACATACATACATACATACATACATACATACATACATATGCCATTATTTTATCCGCTTGTAATGTTGAAATCATGGGGTTTTTTTGTTGCAGGTGGACGAACGTTACAGTGATTATGGCGAGTGTTTTGCAAGTAGTGTTACCAAACCGTATGTGTCCTCCATCATGTGGCTGTTCCTATGTTGAGAAAGAATTACGCCGTCATCTTGACGTGAGGTGCTTCGTTCCTCAACTTGAGGAACTTGATCTTTCTCCTTTAAGGTCTGTGACAGAACCTTACTCATTGTACGTGCATTGCAGTTCCTACGCAACAAGTGAGCTGAAAAACTACGCCCTATCTGCTTTACATTCCTGCACGGATTTATCTCTCCACAGTTGTAGGATTTACTTTTTCCAACGATATGCTCTGTATGGGCTCTCTGCTTTGAAAGGGTTGTACGTTGAAGGAGCAAATGACATATCCATGGGAGTACAGACATTTACTTCTAATCCATACTTACAGAGTTTAAGCATCGTCAACAGCAGGCTTCTTCACCTGCCCGAAATTTGCGATCTTCAAATGCTGAAAAATGTAAATATGTCTGGGAATGGTTTATTGAAAGTTTCCAATTCTGGGTTGGTTTGTATGGATAGCACTAAAATTCTGAACTTAGAGATCATTGATTTATCCAGGAACAAGCTCAAAGATATCACAAACTTGATTGAACAAACCCGATTCCCCAAACTAGAAGCGTTCTATTTGTCCGGCAATCAGATACGTTTTGATGATGCAAACGAATCATTAGCCAACATTGGAAACTTGCAGACGCTGGACTTGTCGAGTAACCTGATCGATTCTTTACCAGCAGATTTCATCAAAGACAACCTTAACATTGCAGATCTCGATCTTTCCAATAATTGCTTGCAAAGAATTCCGAGAAATTTTTTTGCAAATTCCCAGAAACTTCTTAGATTGAATCTTAGACGGTGTTGTTTAGACAGTAATCTTTTACCCGAACTTGTACCAGTAAAGAAATTGACTCATTTATATTTGAGTCAAAACAATATGGGAATTATTCAGCAGTCCGGTGCTAAGGCTTTGAAGGCGAATGCAGATTTACTTGTATTAGAACTATCCTTCAACTTGATTGAATCCTTTCCAGAGTCTGCGTTACAATCTCTGGAACAACTCGTCGAGCTCTACTTAGATGGAAATTTGCTGCGTTCGATATCAAAAAATTTATTTTATGGATTGAAATATTTAACTCGATTGGATTTACAAAGTAACCAGATTGAAACTATTCACTTCGAAGCTTTGACGTCCTTGGGTTCCCTGACACATTTAAATTTGTCATCCAACTATATCAAAGATTTACCAGCGTTTTATAACTTGTCTTCGTTACTTTATCTCGACGCAAGTTCGAACTATGTCAACAGCTTATTCAAGGATACATTCTATGGATTAATCAATATTAGATCCATCAGCCTACAAAAAAATAATATTAAGTTTTTAACTGAGGACATTTTCAACCCTTGTCCTAAACTGGAAGCACTGGATCTTTCCAAGAATCAGATTGAATTTATAGAAGCAAAAACTTTCAGAGACCTACTCCTGAAAAAACTATACTTAGATCACAATCTCATCCGGGAGATTGGAAAGACATTCATGTTTATGCCGACGTTGGTGGAGCTCTATTTAAGCTACAATTGGATTAGTGATTCTATTCACAATGATATGTTTCCACAAACATTGGAAATATTGGATATCTCTCACAACAAGATAAATTCAGTTCGGCAACATGCATTTAACGGCATGGATAGGCTTCGTACTGTGAATTTAGTTTCCAACGATCTTCAAACCCTGGCTGAAGCGTCAGTCGCTGTGTCGACTGGACGTTTCCTACAAACCAATTTTTATATTGAAGGGAATCCCTGGCAGTGCGATTGTGAAATTCTTTGGCTCAGGAGATGGTCTCCTCCTCCTCAAGGACCCCTAATTCCAGATCTGAATTCCACATGGTGTACTGGTGCTTATCACTATCCAACCGCACCTCTGAGAAAAATTCCGGAAGATAAGTTCTTATGTCAGTACAGAAAAATGTGTAATGTCTCCTGCGTGTGCTGTGGATACATCTCGTGCTTATGCGAATACGAGTGCCCTGATGAATGCACGTGCTCAAGGAGCAAGGACTGGAGCTCAGAGCATTACATCGTGTGCTCAAATAGCAACGTGACAACTATCAAAAGGAACCTTCCCAAAATCGCTACGGATTTAGACCTTAGCAGAAACAACATTACAACAATCGAGAGTCTGAACTTTATTGAACTGAGCTATTTGCGTCACCTAGATCTCAGCAGAAACATAATCAGTGTCCTCCAGAGTAGGAGTTTTGTTGGTTTGAAATCTTTGCAGGTTTTATCCCTCTACAACAATACAATTGAATGTATAGAGAAGGGGGTATTTTCTTCTTTGGAAACTGTAAGAGAAGTACTTTTGCAGAATAACATGATTAGCTACATAGAGGACGGTGCTTTTGATGGCATGAAATCGTTGAATTTGTTGAATCTGGCGAATAATGCATTACAAAAGGTTGATAACTACATATCTCACCTCATGTTCTCAATTCCACGCTTGTTTCTTCACGACAATTCATGGATATGTGATTGTTTATTATATCATTCCTTAAAACACATGCCTGCCGCATTTGTGAACATCACTTCCGATAAAACTCTTGAGAGTGATATTTCATGTACTCTGCTTCGAAATGAATCTACAGTGCATACAAGTCTCGTATCTTTCGGTTCTAGCTGTCCAAAGAACGTTATTGATGTAATTAAAGGTATCTCTAACAATCTTGTTTCACCTAAACAAGAAGGCCCTGCGCAAACAAAAGATCACTACTCCGTTGTTACTACAAACCTTACCGACTCAGATGTGCCAGATCTGGTGGAAACAACCATTCGAGATACATCAACTATCTTCGGAGATCTTAATATAGGCCTTCTCTTTCCCGCCCTTTTAGCGGCTATTATAATCATATTAATTATTTTTGTCATATGCAGGAGGAATTTCGTTAAAGTCTGGCTCTACGCAAGATTCAAGTGCAACGTCAGTCAAAATGACTTTGTCGAAGACAATAACAGATACTTTGATGCATTTGTGGCCTATAGCCCCAAGGATGAAATTTTTGTCATTCGGGAGCTTGCTCTTAGACTCGAACGAGGTCGACCAAGTTATAAGCTTGTTGTACAACATAGGGACATTCAAAAGAATGCATCCATGCAGGGTTTTATACAACATAATATAAAGTCAAGCAAAAGGACAATTATGATCGTATCAAGTGATTGTATCAAGAACGAACCTTGGTTTAGGTACGTTTCAAAATATGCAATGGAAGACTCCCCAGACAGAATAATCATAGTCGTTCTTGGAAAATTAAATGAGACTGAATTAGCTCAGCCACTGAAATCACTGCTCAGATCAAGACAATGTATTCATCAGGACGACACCTGGTTCTGGGAAAAGCTAAACTATTGCATGCCAGAACAACACTCTAGTTCTTCAAAGAGCAAAGGTACCTTGACAGAGACTCAACCGTACGCAGCTTCGGATCTGTCTGCCATGAATTATGTCATGATGGACAACGAAGCCTATGAGGAACCGCTTTCCGTAAGCTCTCGACCTTTACCCTCTGTAATCGAATACGCTGGAACTTCGTTGGCATGTAGTTTGGAATCGGACTTTAAAAGCTGCTCAGAAGGCTCCAATGTGTATGAGGAAATTGCGGAATTTAAGATCAAACCCGACTCGTCTTGTCAGGATACACTTGAAACTAAAGCAGACTATATTACTAATACATTATAAACTAATTCATATAGTTAAGATGAAACTTAATTGTTAATCATGATACTGATCTGTGTTTCGTTGAATTTAATACATTTTAATGATGGCAGTTGTGATTCGATACGTTTTGATGTCGAAGATCCTTTTTTAACTTGTATCATTCATTCAAGGTGTTTCTTTAGATCACGGTGTACATAATTTTATTCCTTTCTGAGCTTCAAAAGTATCAGAATAACATCGAGTGTTAGCTGGTTGTGCCAAGTTGGTAGTGCTTGCAATGTATCTATATGTAAAACTGCTTATCCTGTGACTATTGAATCATTCCATAATCTCATAGAATGGTAGTAAATACATTACTCACAACGTCATTGCCTTCACAAATTTCCTGCATCTTGTTAAAACACATTGTCTCGAGTTTTCTGTAACTTTTACAGGGCCTGTTCGGGACTTGTATATTAGTACTAAATACTGCTCAACTTAGCGATTTTATTCTTGTCATTGTTGTTCCCATACTTTTTGAAAGAAGTTGTAGTAACCTTTTTTTCTCCATCAGCTGGAGGCTTTGTTTTAGCGAGTGCGATCTCGCATGGGCACCCTTAAACACTAAATACAATTGATTAAACAATGGTGTATGATTGAGTGGGTTTATAAATTTGTAGAACGGTTCATGTATTTGTGCATACTCTACGGTTGGGGAGGACATTTGTGTGGGTGAGTGTGCGTTGGGGAGGTTATAAGAGAATAAATAGGTGGAAAAATCATCTCTCTGATCCTTCTGACTTCATCAGGATTTCTAGATAATATCTTCATTTTTTCAAATAGAGTGAAAAACAATTCTTATCATACATACTCATATATTCATATATGCTTTGATGTTGTTTAGTAACGCAAAAGGTTCATTGTTTATCAATTGTTTACAACGAGTCCTGAAATTACAAACAATTCCTGTGGACACGTAAGGTTCTGCTCCCGTTAATTAAGTACTTGTGAAAGAGGGACATAAAGTGAAACTCTACATTAACAAGATTCGCAGTGCAAAAACGTTAGCCTACCTCTGTGCTTATTTTCATGTACTGTGATTAAAATGTCCTTTTATGTTGAGTAAAGGAAACATTGCGTTGCTAAACGTCCACATGCAAAAAATGACTTCTCTTTTGTTAGAGATTTTTAAAAAAGGAGTCTAATATATAACAGCTTTAGATATTATTTACAATAGGGCAAATTAATTTGTTCTGATTACATACTAGCTTTTAAATGTGCAATAAATGAATCAAGTTATAAAAGGCGTGGAAAAGTTATCGGTTAGTTTTCTTTCGAATTTACCAGTGAAGTCCATGAAGTGAAAGTGACAAAGCGCTGCATGCAGTCGTTAGAAATGTCCAACTAAGGTAAGGGCAACCTGTGTACTCTGCAACCTAAATTACACTCTACAATCACACAAAAAATTAAAGGAATTAAATCATTTTATCACCTAAAATGTGCAAGGTATTTTATAAGTAGCCAGAATTTCCATAGAGGAAAATTGTTCTTCTTTAAGAAACATGTAATGTGCAAAGCACGAATGGTGCGAGGAGTCTTAAGATAAAGTTCAACATCTGTGCAATTGTTTTTCTCTTTTTTAGACCATCATGTATCTTTTTTTTTCTTAATCACACGGTACATATTGATGCTGGATATGAAAACATATAATAATGCTTATTTTGCTTATATGGAAAAAAAATGTGTTTGAAACATTCGTTTTTTTAAAAAAAATTAAATGTCTTAGAACTAAAATCTGGTTTGCTAAAACTGCTGGATTAAACGATAACAAATACAGTTTTTATTTATTTTGTATGCAATACGGTTGATACATCAATCGTGACAAATCAAATTTACATTCTTTTTACACTGGTGTCAGAAGAATGACAGACTCTTAGCCCTTGATATTTATCCTCATGAACCTGATCCGTTTTTCATACCTATTTAAATTATACAATTTATCAGCGACATCTCGAGAATAATTGTGGCAACTTTCATGTGGAGGGGGGATATGGCCTTGAGAGAGAGACGTCAGGAAGTATGAATACTATTCTGTGAAAGAAATCCATGATGATTTTCCCAAAGGATTGCTTAGATGCTTACAATTCGAATGTTTCAGCCATTCAACCAAATTAAAGTCATACTATAATAACACCTTTTTGGTTCTTATGGTTCGGCTCCACTGTTATTAAACTTTTCTGCAAGACGTGAATGTGCAGCACGCATTGTGAGATAATATTGATACAGACTAAAATTTCTTTATATGTGTTATGAATTGCATGAAATAAATTAATTTCTTTTCAAAAAGGTTATCGGTTAGTTTTTCAGCTTTATTCTTGTTTGCCTCAGAAGTTTAGGAAGTAAATGTCCATGCTGAGCTAGTACCGTTTTCAGACATGCGTTTCTGAAGTAAGGGATAACTGTATAATCCCCAAGCAAAACTACCAATCATATACTCAAGGAAACTTTTCACGTGTAACATAAATACTGAGATTTTGTATTCATTTTCACACGGTCAGTTATCACATTCTGAAATTTGACAATTTGAACTCGAATGTAATATAGTGATCGATAGGTTTCATGCTTCATTAGTTACGTGGAGAAATACTATAATAATATTGTTCGTGTTAATGCAACTTTTGCAATGTCAACAAGGTTCGTATGCAAAATATATTTAATTGATTACACGGCAAACATTTCTATCCCCCCCTCCATCCGTCCGTAAAGACAGCTATTTTGAGCTCTTTGAGCGTCAATAAAACTTCTGTAATCTGGTCACTTGTATAATGTGTTTGTCTGATAATGGATGTTTTAGAGCGTTAGCTTAGTGGTTAGTATCCTAGATTCGTTTACAGGAGAACTAGGTTTGATTTTGATACCAGGCTGGATTTACCTGGAAAATTACTTCAAATTTCATTAACCAAAATAAACTAACTAAAGCCACTAAGTCATAAAACTTAAAACAACGGGTTATCCTAACCAATCAAGAACTGTTGTTGTGGGTTTCTGATGCAAGCCAAATGGATGGGGAATTGTCTGTGCCTACGGTCACTATGGAATAATGTTTCCTTTCTTCTTCAGTCTCAGAGTACCATTTTTGTTCCTTAGATTTTAATCAGGCATGCAATAGTTCCCATAAAGGACCTCAGTTTACTTTAGATGTCGTGTATGAAACTGGAATCATAATAGTTCAAGAAAAGTTGTAAAAATGCCAAAGAAATCGCACCAGTGAAATAATGAAAAATTGATTTTTGGGTTCTGATAGTAATGCAAAACAAAAGTAATTATGGGAAAGATGTATCAAATTCTTTACGTTAGAATCAAAAATTGATAATTGTCTGTATAACAGTTTCGCTTTGACAAGTATCCGCATGTTATTGATGAAAGTCGAATGCAATTTCGTGCAGTGTATTCCCTCGATAGTGTCGCATTAGGCTGGTGTACAAATAAATCGAGCGAACAAGGTAACTAATATACGTTCGGCTTGTCTATAGGTTATCTTTATTGAATGTATCGTCCTACTGGAGCACATTTTTGAAATCTAGGGACTGTACTCTCTTTATGACTAGATATTTCACTTTAAAAGTTAAAATTATAAATATAGTAAACATTTGTCGTAACAGACATCTGACTTGATGAACGATGAACAGAGATGATCAACAATAGCCTGTTACGGGCTGATTTCAAAGTAATGTTCTTTATTTTTATAACCTCAAATAAACTCTTTTGTCTTATTTTGTTTTGTTTTTGATTTTATATATATATATATATATATATATATATATATATATATATATATATATATATATATATATATATATATATATATATATATATATTTATATATATATATATATATATATATATATATATATATATATATATATATATATATATATATATATATATATATATATATTTTGTTTGTGGAAGATTGAGGTGAAAACAGAATCAAAGATTCAATTTGGTTTTATCTAAAAACAGGCTTAAGTACTTCCATTCTTTAGTATGAACACCTTTGTTTAAGATATCTCATAATTTAAAAGAAATAAATAAGGAATATGTAAATATTGTTAGCATCGAGTTCGTGTATGAGCAAACTTAATTTTATAGTTGAAATTGTACACTGGTATTAAGAATGTGCTATTAAAGAATTCGTCTTAACGTTGAAAATACTCATTGAATCGTTGATATTTATGTCTTTTTTGTGTTAATGTGTATGTGTTCTTTGCACTAAGTGTTTGATATTTTTTCTTTGATACTAGTCATTAAATAAATAATTTACCACCAATGTGGGCTTTCTCGACTTCTTCCAACAGCAGCTTTACATACATACATACATGGGACCCCGAGTGGCCGAGTGGTCTAAAGCGCTGTCCGTTACGGATCACTGCCATCTCACCTCTGTCTGCTTGTGTTCTTTGCACTAAGTGTTTGATATTTTTTCTTTGATACTAGTCATTAAATAAATAATTTACCACCAATGTGGGCTTTCTCGACTTCTTCCAACAGCAGCTTTACATACATACATACATGGGACCCCGAGTGGCCGAGTGGTCTAAAGCGCTGTCCGTTACGGATCACTGCCATCTCACCTCTGTCTGCTTGTGTTCGAGTCTAGGATTCGGCTAATGTAGATATGTGAGAAAGCTTGCCAGTAGCTTCTCGTTAGTCAGTGGTTCTTACCGGTGATTTCCCGATTTCTTCCTCCACCATTAATACTGGCCGCCATGAATAGCCTATCGGGTGCTGAAAAATGGCGTTAAGCCCAACAACAACAACAACATACATACATACATACATACATACATACATACATACATACATACATACATACATACATACATACATACATACACGAAAAGTGGCCTCGAAAAGGTCAGGGATTCTATCACCCCACTACCATCACCAAACCCGCTAACAGCAGTTATTAATATTAGTAGTGAATGGGGACGATATAGCGACAATGGGAGTTATCATTGATAACCAGCGTGGGACGATATAGCGACAAGATTTTTGGCGACAAATGGCACAGCCAAAGGAATATAGCGACAAGGGGAATTTTGTATTAGCACACCCTGGGACTGTATAGCGACAAGAGAAATGGTCCCAGGTGACATGACATCATAGTACTGAACACTTGTCTACAGTGTAGCAATGTGCAAGTACTGTGACGTCAAGCATTCGTCAAGTACTGTGACATCAAGCGTTCGTCGTGTTAGTGAATGTAGTGATATGTATGTTTTATAACTTATACAGGCAATTTGTTATGGAAAAGTATAATCTTTTCGAGGCATGGAAAGTGGCCCTGAAAAGGGCCTTTGTTTTCGTCTTCTTCTTTTTATTGTCTGCATTTCT